>APFE030546232.1:0-27624 GCA_000404065.3 Pinus taeda
GTAGGAGCGGAAGGCATGGACGAAAAGAGGAATGTCCAAACATGGACAAACACCTACTCCGCATTAGAAACATTCCTCCAATCAGCACAGTCAACGCGTAGTCAACCCTAGCATGTCGGCACAAAAGGCAGCAACAGCATTCAGTTTTTGTCCATTCGCTTTTAAGTTGTTTCCTATTTTGATTTTTGATTTTATGCATGAGACAATTAGGAATATATCCGTGTTTTGATTTACCAAACGCAGCAACAGCTGCTATGGATAAGCATCCATTTTTCAAGGGATGCAATTATGTAATTAAAAGACAAGGCCGAGACCTGGGATCGGTTACATACATACAGACATATACTATCGTTTACTATTACAGTTACGTTTTGAATAGAACCTCTGGTTTTTCAATCTAATACATTGCATACTTGTTTAATATCGTGATCGTGGTGTAATCATCGGTGTGCCAAAGACGCGGACGGGCCCTGCGTATGTGGTAGACCGATCATACATTTCGTTTGTGTTTACATTTTGCTTATGCTTATACTCTGTTTATATTTGCATTACATTCATAGTGTAGTTTTGATTTAATTTACAGTCAATTCAATTGGATAAAACGCATGCGAATTATATATATGTTTGGAGATTTGATTGCAGTGATGAATGCGTTAACTCAATGTCTGTACATGTGTTGAATAACCCTCTCTTGGATTACGAAATGTATCCCGTAAAGGATTTAATCTCAGAGTTGTGTATGAAACACTAATATGGATAATGGTTATGAATTTGCTTTTACATGCATTCTTTAAGTGTTCTTGCTGAATGATATTGAACAAGGGTTGCATGTTGATGTCTCTGTAAGGGGACCGAACCTTTCAAGATAATCATATACAGCATGATAGGAATTGCATTTTAGTTGTTAATAGCACATGATTTAATGCTTAGTTAGTTTAACAATAGACTTAATCTCATCACTGTAACTTAGGAGTCATAGATTTAGAGTAGATCCTTTATGCTTATATACTTTAGGCACACGCCTCTAAGTAAACGCACCCTGGGTTGACAATTAATTTAGACCGATCTAGCCCCCTAGATAGGACACTACAATTACCTCAAGCTTTTAAATGAGCTCTAGTAGAGAATTTTACTTGTGTAACTGGTATAGGCTTGATGGGGCTTGACCCAGGTTCAAAGTGTTTTAGCCAAACAAATCCCAAAGCTACCGACCCTTTTGGCAACAGTCCGCGGAGCGCGGACTGAGGTCTCACCCGAGGTAGTATGGGAGGGTGTTGGAAATAGGTTTCTGCACCCTAGGGATGTCTTGATGAGGTCTGGAAAGCTCGCGAATTGATCCTACGCATTGCGCTACTTCAGCGCAGTCGTCTGTTCAGTGCAACTACCTTTGCATGACTAAGATAACGAGAGCGGATGTTCTTTACCCCTTTCTGTGCTTAATATTATTATAGATATTGAATTAAATTAAGTAGGCCAATACTTTCAATTATAAATTAACATAAATAGATGCACGCGTAATCATAAACCATAATAGATGCCTAATCCAGAATATAGAAACAAATACGCAATATTCCAAAACCAACTTATCTTTATTAATGCTTTTTCCAGTTACACTTCACTTCCTACCCTGCGCACTCAGCTGCAGGGGTCCGCGCACACAGTTGAGGACTCTACTAGGCCTCTGCGCACACAGCTGTAAAGCCTCTTCTACTACTACTACCCACGACTCTGACTTACAGACTTAGATCAACTATTACTCTCAGAAGCTTCCTTCTACACTTAGAGGCTCGCTCTATTTATGCATTCCCATGGTTCTCAGACCATGGGTAGGCCGACACATTCTAGATTAATTTACAATATTTTAGGGCGGACTACCCTTAGACTTGACCCCTTACAATTCACGCTCTACACACTTCGCGAAGCTTTTACAATACAAATACCCAAAAATTTGGGCTTTAAGCCCCAAAAGCGCTACACAGGGGATCCGCTACCCAACAGGCCCCCAACACAATCATCGTGACTTGTCCTGAGTCACTCGTCGATGCGGCGAGACACGCTGCCAAGGCTTCGTGGTCCAACATCCCTGTGAGTGACGCACTACACTTCGTTGCTCCATCCTTGTCTTCTGCAACACTTCTTCAAGCTCCTGCTCCATTGCCCCTACTAATTCGTGTAACCGGATGCTCATTTTGCTCTGCTTGGTTAACACAAAGCGGCCCCTCAAAGGATTCTAGCTCTAGCTGAGATGCCAAAGTCGTGAACTCTTTGTGCAAGAGCAGCAAGCTTGCGATCTCTGGTCCCATATACTCAATGTCTGTTGAAGCTTGTGCTACATTTTTGCAAGAGAGATGTTTATGTCCGCGAGGTCCCAATCTTCAAGTTTCATCACGGGCACTTAGCCCAGGGATGCACTTTTCAACAGAATTCTGTCTTTTATTCCAAGATTCACCATCTCACCCTTATCTTTCATAGATCGCTTACCAGACTACAGGTTTCACGGCAACATCCGGACCAATCTTATTATCTGTCTGGGGATTTGCAGTATATCTTCCACCACTAGCGTTGGGCTCGACACAACAACCTTGGTTGTTGGCATTACGCTGTTCCGAAGGTCTTGCGTCTCTTTTGACAATGTTACAACCACTGGGTTTATTCTCAAAGCATCGAAGTTGGACGGGTCCATATCTATAAGATAGCTCAATAAATTAGGTCTCACAGTGCCATGGGTTGTTTGACAGATGACCAGTTGTGATTTATAGGCTGGCTGATATTCAAATTCGACCATTCCCTCCTTTTCTGCTTCATTAATGCAATGCTGATGGGAGATCGTTTCAAATCTAGTTCTGACTCCATGTCTTAAATGCCCGCCGTCCGCTCCTCGTTGTCTCAGAGTGACCATCTTGTTATGAACAGTGACCTCAACAGTCACTTTCTCGCCTTTCTGTGCAACAGCGCAACTCTTTATGTGCGACCGCGATTCCTGCGATAGACGCGCCTTACACGGAACCCTGTTTCTGCGCAGCTTTCATGCAGACTCATTTATAGTCCCGCGCCTTCTTTCAACTGCTTGGAGTGCTGAGACTGTACTTCGGTTGGTTATTCAGACAGTCGGCCCAATCGTGTAGAGCTTTAGGCGACTGCCATTTACTCTTCCTGGGAAGGGCTCTCCATTAAGCTTGCCGAGCTGGACCGTGCCTCCATCTGTGACCTCTTTGACTAAATATGGTCCCAACTAATGCATTCGGAGTTTTCCAGGGAATTTCTTGAACTTGCTGTCATACAACAATACTAAATGATTTACTTTGAATGTGTGCAACTTGATATGGTGATCGTGCTAAGCTTTCTCGCGTTTTTTCTGTACCTGCTGATGGAATCCTGCCAGAAACCATTCTTCCTCTAGTTCTTCTAGTTGCGCGAGCCTCTCTTCCAAGGATTTGCGGTTTGCCATGCGAGTCATCGCTGCTATCCGCAAACTGGGTACAATGTATTCCATTGGCATGATGGCTTCCGTGCCATAGACTAACCTGAATGGTGTCTGCCCCGTCAATTTATTGCATGTGGTTTTGTATGCCCATAGCACGACAGGTATGCGTAAATCCCAATCGGTTCGCTACGCATTACATACTTTAGTCAACGCAGTCTCCAAAACCTTGTTGAATGCTTCTACGGTTATGTTCGCTTGTAGATGGTACAACGTGCTTTGCTGATGATACACCTGGAAATCCTCAGTAAGTGTGCTGATAGTTTCATTTAGGAAGTGTGTTCTGTGGTCACTCACTAAAATTTTTGAGCATCCAAACCATGTCAAGACATTGTCGAATAAAAATTTCACAGTTGTAGCGGACGTGCAGTCCTTAACGGGCTGTGCTTTCGCCCATCTAGTCAAATACTCTGTCGCAGTGATGATGTAGCACACACCCATCTTCCCTTGAGGTGTGATAGGCCCCACAAAGTCTATCGCCCATTTTTCGAATGGCTACAGCATCATTTGTGGATTGAGTGGCATCTCATGCTTTCATGATGGTTTCCAAGTACGTTGACATACGTCACAAGCCCGACAGTACGCTTTCGAGTCTTGATGTAGGGTTGTTCACCATGGTCTGGTGCAAAGAATCTTTTGTGCTATCGCCCATCCTGCATAATGTCCTCCTGCAGCCCCCCCATGTGCTTCTGCGAGGATCTGTCCTTGTTCAAATTCAGGTACATATCTTCGTAATATTTCTTCGTTTCACATTTTGTAGAGGTGCCCCGCAATAACAGTAAAATCCGCTGCACATACCGCCAATTCCTTCCTCTGCTGAACTAAATATCCCTGCGGTGTTGTCCCTGTGGTTAAGAAGTGGATTATATCCTCGAAGTGGCTATCTGCAACGTGCACTGCATAGAGCTGTGCATCAGGTAGTCCTTCCTCCAAATTTGTTGGCTCCTCACCGTTCTCAATGCGTGACAGGGGATCTGGTCCTGCATTTAGGCATCCTAGATTTACGATGACCTCAAAGTCATATTCTTGAAATAGTAACAACCATATACAAATGCACCCCCCCAACATAAGGTTTTTCACCAAGTATTTCAACACTGAATGATCGGTATACATCTTGAAGTGTCCCCCGAGTAGATAGTGGCGGTACTTCTGGAGTGCGTATACCGTCGCCAATCCCTTAGGCTCAGTAGTAGAGTAGTTCTTTTCGGCTTTGGACAATCGTTGACTTGCGAACGTGATCGGGTGATCAATGCCTTCTGCTGCTTCCTGCGTGAGTATAGCGCCCAGCGCGATACACGACGCATCAACATGTACATGAAATTCGATGTCCCATTTTGGGAAAACCAAAATGGGGGTGGATGCCATCTTTTCCTTGAGAATCTTCAGGCTTTTCTTACAATCATCATTCCAACAATATGTAGCGTCCTTTTTCAAAAATTGTTCCATTGGTGTCGTGATTTGTGCATAGCCCTTAGTAAACTTCCGATAGTAGCCAGTGTGCCCCAATGTGGTGCAGAGTTGTTTGACACTTCAGAGCGCTTGCAAATTGAGTATGAAAACAATCTTCGCAGGGTCCACAATTAGGCCTTGTCTGCAGACCACATGGGAGAGAAAATTTACAAAGGGGACAAGGAAGGTGCACTTCTTAAGATTCAGCGTAATTTGGTGTCATCGGTAAGTATCCAGCATCAACCATAAGCTCGCTATATGTTTCTTGACTAGCCCAAATAGTCCAATCATCAAAATAAACCTCCAAAAACTTATGGATGAATTCCTTGAATGCAGCCACTACTACGCGTGAAAATATTGCTAGCGCGTTCTTCAACCCAAAGGGCATAACAGTGTACTGAAAACATCCCCATTCGGTCGTGAAGGTTATATTGCTTCTATCTTTCGGTGTGATCTTGATTTGATGGTACCCTGAGAACTGATCTATGAATGAGTACGCTTCTTATCCGCCAACATTCTTCAGGACTTCATCTGTAAATGGTGTCGGAATGGATCGTGAACATAGGCATCATTCAATTTTCGGAGGTCCATGTAGATTCAAATTTTGCCCTTTTGTTTTTTCTCCTGCACTATCATAGGACTCACCCAGTCAGACGCTTCCATTGGTTGAATAATTCCTGCTACAAGAATTTTGTCCAATTCTTCGCGGACCTTTTCCTTATACTTCGGATTCAAACGGTAAGGATGCTTATTAACTGGCTTTGCGTCCAGTTTCAGAGTTATCTTCATCATCCCTAGGTCGCTGAGGATCCCTTTTAGCTCTGTTATTTTGGTCGAGAATAAGTCTTGATATTCGTGAAGTAACTCGACTCTGCATCTATACCAATGTTCACTTGTTTCGTTTTCAGTGGCGCGGTGATGTCAGGGTCCTTGATTGATGGTCCTCGAACTTCGCGACTCCCTTCTGTTTCCAATATATTAATATTTTGGGGGTCATCATCATCATCATCCTTCACTTGCATGTTATAATATTCTAGGGCATGGCTTAACTGATGTGACCTTACTGGTTGAACTATTTCTCGTGGTTCCTGCAGTATTTTGAAAATGGCGGATTTCATGACTTGCAACGCATCGTCAACAATATCCGCCCATTGGTCTTCAAATAAGAACGTTAACAAAAATCCCTTGTGCAAAATATCCCATTCGCCTGTACCATATCGGAGTTCTGTCTCTCTATACCAGTTTCTTGGGATGACATCCAAGGTATGATAAAATAAGTGTACCCGTTCAGGTTGGGGCTCTTCGCCATAGGCTTTGGTCCATTTTGTGAGGTGCATGCGTCGGTCATCGTGTCCATCGTACTTCTCAGTTATTCATAGTTCTGGCTTCCCAAACCTTAGCTGCATCATCCTTCTGCAGTCGCACTAGTTTTCAAAATTTCCTTCATGTGTTCCCCACCAACACGCAGGTGTTGCGCGCAACACCCACTTTAATGCATCGAACGTCTGGTGCTCTGGTATTGCATTCTCAAACTTGTTCAAGAATTCATCCACCACTGTCAATCCATCATATGTTCGTAGATCTCGAGCCTGGGAAGTTACGCAACACAGTGATTTGGTCATCATATTACAATTTAGTGTCGTCACTTCACTCAATCGATTGTGCCATCATTCATCTTCTTTGTTTGAATTCGAAAGGCAGGACTCTGCGTGTTCCCATGAGACCCTTCCATCTGCAGTCGGATTTAGCCAATCCTGGTTTTGCGTGGTTATTTTGTAGATACAATCCAGCTCCTCATTGTTGTCATCCTCGCGCACAGGTTCTGTTGCCGGGACTGGGATCTGTAGTTACCCCATCGTGCAACTGGTATAGGGTTTCTCTGGGAAGGGCAACCAAATTCAATCACTAGCCCCTCATGTCTCCTTCTGCTTCTGCGAAGATGGCGCTGTCTAGTAATACCAAAGTGTTCATTTTGAGGGCGCACACCATGTGCTCAGCTTTAGCTATACCTTCCGCAAGGTGTGGTGTCGTTTCTCCTCGGATTTGCACCTGTAATGCCTGTAACTGCACTCTGAGCACCCCCAACACAGTGGTCTGCTCCGTCATCAACTCCTTGAGAGCATCCTTAGTGACTTCATGAACTGGTTCGCTACTGTCAATGAGGTTTCCCTCTGCAGTCTTTGTTGTCTTTGTCTTTTTGCGCACAGGTGGTTGCTCTTGGATGTTCGACCTCTTGGTTTGGATCAATTTTGTTGTAAGGTTTGTGCATTCCGATGTCTCCTCCTCCCCTTGTATGTCCTGCTCCATGGACATTTTCTGACCTTCCTCGGTTTCCTTAGTGGGTGTGGCTGTGGTTCGTACCCTATGCTCTATTGCTGCTGCCTCAACCATCTTCTTCTACGTCGCCGTGCCTTGTTCTTGATGATTTGACTCCACCAGCTTCGTGATGCACAGCTTGGTCTCCTTCTTCCTTTGTTGTGCTGTGATCTTTTCCAGTTCCAAGAGGTCCGAGGTGCGCCACTCCAGGGACCATGACACCATGAATTCGAAGATCGCATCATCTGTGGCAATGAACGACAGTTTTACCCATTCTCGGGCTGGATCCTTGCGCGCTCGAATATACAAGTTATGCATGTCCGCCTTGAATTCTGTTGCACTTTGTAAACTATTGTATACTATCGGGGACAAGTGTGGCCTGTGGTGGATCCATGTTCGTAAACTCGCCTCTATGAATGCCCAAAACACTTTTATCTCTCAAATCTGCGCCGCATCTTTTGTTGCCCAGAGCGAGGTATACCTACGGCCTTGGGTAGGTTCCTTTTAATGGTGGGAAACTGGCTGGCCACCGGCAGCTCCCTGACAACTAGCAGGATAGATAACAACAACCATGCATAGTGGAAGGTCTTACCCTGGTCCTGGGCCTCCCTACAATTCGTCAAAAATTCCTCGCAGAGAAACTGTGCCTAGTTGAACTGGACGCCTTCTACACACTGCTCCGCCAACGTAATTACAAGTGCCGGCACTTCGTCTACGCAACATTTCCTCATGAGCTTGCCGGCCAGCAGTTGGGTGGCGATGTGCACCCCTCGGTCCTTGATGCTTGCTATTGCATACCCTCGCTTCCTCTTCTCTAGCTTATATTTGGCCTTCATAGCTTCTGCGAGGCCCAAGTCATTGCTCTTTCCTATGATGTCTGCGGGATTGCTTCCTTTAATAGGCAGCCGTGATATTCAGTGAATTAAGTCGGCCGTGAAAGGAATTAGCTCATCTAGCCACATATACCCATCATGTACTAGAAAAAGTAGCTGCCGAATTACAAAAATTGTGATGGGCGGACGGTGGTAGTGGGGTATCCACCGCAGATGGAGTAACCCAGCCATCTCCACACCATGCAACCATTTCTACTGCAGTAATTTCTCCATGGCCAACTGTGGGAACTTCTCATTATCTGTGAGGTCTCAGTCTTCAAACTTGATGTTCGGTACCCATCCCAGCGGCGGACCATCAAATCTTATCTCGTCCGGAAGAAGCGGGGTCTGGAGTGCAGTCTTCGTGGCTTCCAGGTCCTTCGGTATTTTGGGTGTCCCTTTCCATGGGGGAATGTAGGGGGGCAACTTTATCACCAACAATGCTTGGGATACATTCTCTGCCTCATCATCCTGTGCCTCAATTTGGGCTATTAGGGCTTGCAAATCTTCCTCCTCCTCCTCTGTTTCAGCGGTGACAACTTTTCCCTTCTCTGTCAGTGACAATTTACTAACTCTTGGGTTGCGTGGTGATACCCGGACTGGCCCCATTGGCTATTTGTTTTTTTGTGGTTGCGGCGTGCGTGGGGACTTCGGTACCTCTGGTGCACTTGCTACCTCTCCAGGCTCTTCTTGGGTCACCCGAGGTTCTGGTTAACTTCTGTGAATCGCACTCTAGTTCTAGATATTGTGTCTTTAATGGGTTCGTTCGGTCGCGTCCTTACAGGCGGCGAGGTAGCTTGGTGCTCGCCATTCTGTACTGGCTCAAATCTCAACCCACCAAGTGTCGTTCCGTAGCTACCCCACAGGGTTTTATGGTAACTTTTGAATTTGAACTCGACCGTTCCCTCCATATCTGAATCAACAGTTCCTACTTGGCGGTAGATCATCCCGAATCTAGCTCTTAATTGTTGTCTTAATTGCTCTTCGCCCGCTCCTTTCTACCTTAAATTAGCCCTCTTGTCATGAATAGTGACATCAACGGTCACTGTCCAACGTACCCATGCAACAACACAGGTTCTTAGGCGCGATCGCGATCCTTGTGAAAAACTGACCCTGTGCGCAACTTCCTTTCCACGCATTTCTTCTGCAGATTTGTTTATAGTCCCGTGCCTTCTTTCAACTGCGTGGGGTGCTGAGACTGTGGTTCCTACCGATAGTTAGGTGGTCGCACCCCTGGTGCAAGGCTTAAATTTTCCTGCTATCCCGAGTTGCGGGCACCCTTCAAATACTCTTACGTCTGGTGGTGTGCCGCGCTCGTCTTTATGTGGTATGCTCCTTTTTTCAGTAAGGCGCGATTGCAACCATGATAGCAGGGTCACTACTCTTTCTAATGCAGTAGTAGGGCTAGCTAGCCTTGATCCCAACATGCTTAGTTTCTCGCGGCTTGCTTGCACGACTTCAGTGTTTAGTTTGCCAATTTCTTCATCCATTGTCACAATTCCATTCCTTAGCCATGCCCACTCGTTATCAGGTTCATGAAGTCTCATGACCCTTCTCCGAAGGTCTTCTTGCAACTACCTAATTACTTTACCCAGGTCCTCACGTCCTGTCCCTATCGTGGTATGGGGCCTCTTCTCTGTCTTCTTGGTTTCATTTCTTCTTGATACTGTTGTGTTGTGGTTTTTGCTTATGGTCCTATAGGCCCATCGAACTGCTGGTACACACAGGACCCAATCCGTTCGTCCCACCTCGTAGACTTTATCCATTATTTCGTGTAGCCTTGTGAATGCTTCGTCACGGGGCATTTGTGGGGGGCGTCGCTTTTCCTGTTGCTATGTCGAGTTGATCCTTAGCTTGTGATGTGCTTGCCCAGCATTCGTCTATACCCATCGACACAGGTGGCTGCTCAAACTACTTTGCCCTGGCTTCCCGGCTAGCTTTTGACGCCGAGGACTTCCAAATCGTAAGTTCATCCGTCTTCTACATTCATGCCAGTTCCTAATATTTCTCTGGTGTGTCTGTCACCATCGTGTTGGTGTCGCGCTCAACGCCCATTCCATCACACCGTACCTCTGTTGTTTTGGTACTGACTGTTCAAAATTTTCAAGGAATTCATCCACACCGGTCTCCCCATTATATGTTGGTAGTTCCTGTGCTTTGGACCTCACGCACTACAGTGATCTAATCATCATGTTGCAACGTAGCGTTGTTACTTCGTGCAACCGGTTCTGCCAGCATTCTATTTCTTCATCCAAATCCGAAGTACATGAACTGTCGCGCTCCCATGAGATTCTTCCATCTTCCATTGGGTTCACCTGATCCTAGTCTTGCGTCGTTATTTGATAAATGCAATCTAGCTCATCGTCGCTGTCATCCTCGCGCACAGGTTCTGTGTAGTGTGCCCCTTCGGTCGGATCAAGTGGAATTATTACACGTAGGACCTTTTTCTCAAAAATCATTTTCCGCTTCTTCAGGTTGATGACCCCATTCATATGCGTGGCCTAGTCGATCCCTGACAATGCAGGGTAAGGGTTACTATCATCCACAATCTCTATTACTTCAAAATCGGTGTGTGTGCATGCACTTTCAATATCCAATGTTAGCCCTTGCAATCTTCTAATGGGAAAGATATTTTGTTGGTTCGCCATCCGTAATTGAATAGGAGACCACTGTAGTGCGGGCCTGCCCATGTGTTCCCATGTCTGCGTTGGTAACACATTTACGTCTGAGCCCAGGTCTAGGATGACCTGATCCATCTCGTATTCAACAATTTGCACCGTCAATCGCATTTCTCTCCCAATGCGCAAGGCATGCTTCCCCAACTTTCGAACTATGCGCGATTCCCATGACCCTGCACACCTAGTGATCAACTCTTGTAGACCTTTAACTGCCTTATTGTCACGTAGCAGCTTCATGCATGTCTCTAAAAAGGTAGTAAGCATAGAAGGATCCATTCCCGACTCTAGTTGATCTTTACTACCTGAAGTAGAGGCCTCCGTGAAGCTCTTCTTAGCTTCCATAAATGCGTCCTTTGCACGCTCCACGTTAAACTCAGTTATTTCGTAGGAGCCTTGCCAACCCATGTATCGCCCTCGGGTTGCTTTCCCTTATCGTCCCCTGTAATCATGCCGCTTTTAAGTACCATGTTCACATTAGGGTCTTCTTTGTGCGGTTTCAACCTCATCATTTGGATATCTTGTGCCAGAGGAGGCTGTAGTACCCCTTTCTCGCGTATCTGTGCGATCAACATTGGGCAGTCTACTACTTCAAGGTCAAACTAATAGCAATAAAGACATCATGTTCTGGTCAGATTTGTACAGTCACGTGCGTAGTGCCCAGGGCCTCCACAATTGTAGCAGATTAACTGTTCGTGCCCTTGTCTGGGTCCCATTCCTCATCTTGGTCCACACCCTTGGAATCCACTGCGTGCTACGACTGCCACTGGATCCTGACCTCGTGCCTCGATCTGCATCCTGTAGGCAGGTGTTCGATCCATCAATAATTCGTAGCTCCGACAGTTTCTCTCATCGTGGCCTATTGATCTACAGAAATTACAGAATAACTGCTGCGAAGTCTGAGTATACTTCTGCAATAGGTGACAGTTGTTTGTCATGTGTTTTCCTCCCACTTGAGAGATCGCCATGCTTGGGCCCACCTGTGCCTCTGGCCTCAACATCATCGGTCCCCCTCCCGTCAAATAGTTTGCAAATATGGGGCAGTGATCCTTATCGTGATCCTGGCCTTTACATTTTATGGACCACACTTCTTTGCGCACTTCCGGCCGGGGTGCCCTATCTTACTTCAAACTCTGCATCTCCAAGCATAGGTTTTGTAGCTGTGTATGGATTTGTTGGACTCCCAACCCTGGATCCTGTATCAGTGTCTCATGCAACCTCATCGCCATCTCCAATGCTTTTGCCTGGGTTGAGAGCTTTTGTTGTGATAGTGTCGTCCTCAACTGTGGTGTCAAAGATGCCACAAACCACGCACGGTGTTGTGCATCTATCAGTGTCATATTAGCCTCACAAATCATACTCTTTAGCCTCTGATCTAGATCCTAGGGTGTTTCACTTAGAAGCATCGCAATCTCCTTAAATCCAATGATCGATTGCGTTTCGAATTTCGGTCGGCTAAACTCTCTATTCAACACAATCTAGATCTCCGCTATTCCTGCATTTGGGTGATCATTCGAGTGCTGATATACCAAGTCAGCACGCGGTCTTGTAACATGATTACCAATGTGGCCTTCTTAATGTTATCATCCGTAACCCCATGTGCTTCCCATACAACTCTTACTACAAACCAAAACTGATATGGATCTTCGTTCCCTACTCCTCTGAATATAGGCAGCTTGATCGCACTTGCCATGTTGAATTACTGGTTTGGTGGAGGTGGTGTGGGCGAAGATGGAGGCGAATCCGGTGATGTGGGTGGCGGAGTATGTGGGGATGGTAACTGCGGAATGCGTTGCTTTATCAAACTGACCACACTCGTCGAAGAAACCCATGTACGCTCTTCATCGCTCACTTGCGGAGGTGAAATTAAAGGACTGTTTCCTAACCCTTCAATACCTTTGTAGACCTTCCTGCTCCATGTTGTTCCACTCATTAATGGATTCACATCACCTGTTTTTCACATAACAACATCTTAATCCAGGTATTCAAAGATTTAACGTACTTACCTCGTGGTCCCTTGAGAAAACGCCTTTCTGCTTCGCTATAGTTGACAGTCATGTCTATTGCAAATTCAGTGATAAACCCTCCTATTATTCGATCCAACCAATGGTCTAAAGCCTACACGATCTTATCTTCAAATGCCTCTAGCCTGCGCACCAACTTTGGAGTCCACACTATGGGTTGATCAAGCTTGCACCTTCCGTGGTTATCTGCTAGCCTTGCGATCCAATCATATAGCTCTGAAGAGAAAGACGCAAAGATCTCGTGGATTTCCGTATATACATAGTGATATAGCCACCTCTTCTCAGATATCTACGGGGTTTTGTTTTCCTATACCAGGAACTTGTGAAGCTTCTGATCCAACCAATCTTCAATTTCCTTCTTCGTAGGGTTCTAGCATTCCGACATTAGACATCCCTTAGGCAGATCCCGGTCCCAGCAACAGAACCATTTGTTGGCTTGATGGGGCATGACCCAGGTTCAAAGTGTTTTAGCCAAACAAATCCCGAACTATCAGCCCTTTCGGCAACAGTCTGTGGAGCGCGGACTGAGGTCTCACCCGAGGTAGTATGGGAGGGTGTTGGAACTAGGTTTCCGCACCCTAGGGATGTCTGGATGAGGTTTGGAAAGCTCACGAACCGATCCTACACGCTGTGCTTCTTCTGCGTAGCCGTCTGTTCAGTGCAGCTACCTTTGCACGGCCAAGATAACGAGAGCAAATGTTCTTTACCCCTTTCTATGCTTAGTATTATTATAGATCTTGAATTAAATTAAGTAGGCCCAATACTTTCAGTTATCAATTAACATAAACTGATACATGCGCAATCATAAACCATAACAGAGGCATAAACCATAATATAGGAACAAATACACAATATTCCAAAACCAACTTAACTTTATTAATACTTTTTCCGGTTACAATTTAATTCCTACCCTGCGCACTCAGCTACAGGGCAAATACACAATATTTCAAAACCAACTTAACTTTATTAATGCTTTTTCCGGTTACAATTTAATTCCTACCCTGCGCACTCAGCTGCAGGGGTCTGCGCACACAACTGCAAAGTCTACTAGGCCTCTGCACATATAGCTGCCTCTTCTACTACTATGACCCACAACTTCTAACTCACCGACTTAGATTGACTATTACTTTCAGAAACCCATACCTAGCTGATCTCTACATCAAAAGCTACTTTCTAAGAGCCTCGCTCTATTTATACATTCCCATGGTCTGCGGACGTAGGCAAACACATTCTAGATTAGATTACAATATTTTAGGGCGGACTACCCTTTGACTTGACCCTTTAAAACTCACGCTCTGCGCACTTCACCGAGCCTCTACAATACCAATACCCAAAATTGTGGGCTTTAGGCCCCACAACCGTTACACGGGGTATCGCTGCCCAACAACCATCAAAACTGAGAAAAAATCTATTGATGTAAAATTGAGAAAAAATCTATTGATGTAGACAACACCATTGGAACATGGATTCTATTTCGATAACTCAACACACATAGTTCACAAACACAAAATCGGCATTGGTTAGCCATAAAATTAAATCTTTTATATTTGAAGCACTTTGGTTACAATCTAACATTATACAACAAAACATGAATCAAAACTAATAATTTGATAATTGTTACTGAAATTGCATTCAAAGTACTAATTATTTCCTGAAACAAAGTTTGTAAAACAACAATGCTTGCAAGCCCACTATGCATAGAATAGACAGTAAGAGGGTGCTTTGTTAAGACACTTTGTGGTGAAAAAATGACTAATTCGAAATCCCGTGGGAAAAAATTCAGTGATGCTAAGAGATTCAATGATGCTAAGAGCACGTGTCGTGGAGGTTGGGTGCGATCCCGGGTGATTTTGACAACTTAGATGCCCTTGGGTCGCAGCTAATCAAGCCACAGATTAATTGTGCCCGGGTGATTTTGACAACTTAGATGCCCTTGGGTCGCAGCTAATCAAGCTAATCAAGCCACAGATTGATTAATTGTGACACTTAACAAACAAAAAGGAACAACAAATATGCTTGCAAAACTCGTGGACTTAGCAAAGCTTTTTTTAAAGATACCTATGAAATCACGCTTAGCTAAATTTAGATTCTCAATGTACCAAAAAAGAGAAATTATTTCTTTTCAAATTGAATTAACAATTCTCTGGAAACAGTGCCCAAGTTTTATGAATGATGACAAAATTATCAATAGTTTTAACCTGCTACTTTGTTCAGACTTTCTTAATCTACAATATCCTTCCATTGATATCTCTTGGGTAATCAACAAAGTGAACTCACACACCCAGACACATTTAAAATAATGGTTGAAACTGTAAGACACACATATCACTACAAATGGGCTACTAAGGCTAGATGTGGGTCATATAGCTCTCAAGGGTTTGGGGAAACCGATGTCATACATTGGCATCATAATTAAATTTGTTTTGAAGAATTCTTACCGGAATTCAATTCATCAGATTCCATTGCTAGAGCGGAATTTTACCCTCAAATATGTGTGACAAACAAAGATGAAAAAAGGCAAAAATTAAAAGCAGCAGCCTTAGTCCATAATACTGCCCTTATAACAAAATAGAGATCCTTTTTGATATTTAAATTCTACCCATGCATTTCCTGCAATACATCTGTTCATCTGATAAATAAGCTGAAGATTGAAAGGCGTGAAGCTTTTTTTAAGAAAATAATGTACGAGAATGAGATAATGTTCTCACTTGCAGTTATTGAAAGGGAAAAAACAGCTTATATTGCCAGCCAAGATGAGCAATATTTCAATCTCCAAAATCATATGTTATTAGTGTAGTGCATACATTTTTGAAAGGTTTCAATTAACATCACAAGATGGCTTCAGTTCACCTAAAGCTAAATGGTTTCATTTCACCTCCCACTGTTTTCAAAGTGCATGTACTTATGATCAAAGGTCTAGATTTTCAAACTAAAACTAGAGAGCATAAACGAGATCAAGATTTTCTATTGAAGAATCAACTTTTTCATCAAACTGAGACGATAACCTTCTGCCACCTTTTCTTTTGAAACAGTTTCTTCTTCATTGTACTCCTGTAGTACTGCACAGGAAACAAAGATTGGTTTACCATATAACAATGCAGAAACAATAATCACTAACTTATTTTACAATACAACCCCTTACCTATTCAAGCAGAAACTAAAGTACATATGTAGTTATACTTATAACCAGCCATAAAAAGCAAATTAGAATCATTACAGTAAACTAACATCTAATCCTTCTTATGGACTGTAAGGCTATTTGACACATTATAATGTTTTAATGATTCATTTGGTACAAACTACTTCCTCATTACATTTTTTAGAAGTGTATGTTATTTAATTGAATAAAAGGCTAAAGCTAGTCAATTTTATAACCAAGTCGTTTTGTAGATTACTTCAGGAATAGTAAGATTAAAATATTTAAAAAGGAAGAACCCGACAGAAATGCTCAAGCTCAGAGATATACCGAAAAGGTTACCAATCTGGGATAGCATATCCAAAAATGTAAAACCATATCTGACCTTGTTTTCAGGGAGGCTAAATCAGGAACCAATGTATTATTCTGGGATGATCCATGGAATGGCCACAAACTATTCAAAGAAGAGGAGAATGAAAGGAAGTCAGGAATAAGATAAAGGAGACAGGATGAAAAAAAACAGTGACTACCAGGAAGAAAATCAAGACCCATCCAAGTCATTGCAAACCTGGAAAATGATCTCTAATTAGTCCATTGAGATTGATGAGGAAAGAAACTCTACAATAGAAGCAATTCTGTCCCTAAGAAGATTTCTCAAGAGGAAAAGGGAGGACAGTCTTGGCTGGAACAAAGATGCAAATGGCAGTCACGGTGTCAAAGAAGGCGACATGGTGTGCTTTGTACAGAAAAAAGATTTAGTCTGGAGAAAGGTATGGAATCCAATGACACTTTTCCTCAGAATTTTTCTGAAAAATCCTGACAGAAGAAGCCTTGAAATTCAGTGGCAGTATTGGTCCTGCGAGGAGCAGTCCCCTACACAAGAGTGCCTTTGCATTTATGGAGAACTTGGACAAAGCAGCCCATTCTAATGGTGATTACAATGCAGGATTGTTGGGGTGGAATCCATAGAAAGCCATGAATCTTATAATTTTTATGAGCAAAAGATTATCCCCTGCATAAGTGTGGTTTCAAATCAAAAAAGCACATTAGTGTCAGCGAAGGTAACAAATGAATAGCAAATAATCTCATCCCAATCAGAAGAAATAAACTTGATCGAAGAGCTAAAGACGCAGATGGAAACCCCAAATTTCCTGTTGAGCCTGGGTAGTGCAAGGTCAACTTCGATGAGGCTTTGAGAGGAAGCCTAGATATAGCAGGGGCAGGTGGCATAATCAGAGACTACCAAGGTAAAATCAAGCTGCTCTTCTACAAATACTTAGGGGAATGAACAAACAATATGGCAGTCTAGAACAAGGGGTTATTTCAGGATTGACATAAGAAGAGAGAATTGGGTCCAGTAAAATCAATATTGAAGGAGATTCCAAACTCTTTTATAGATTTTCTCAATAAGAAGGCTGTTAACAATTATGGAAACCAATGAAGCAGTAATTCAACGAAGTCAGATTTCAGCAATTGAAAAGGAAGAACAATCAGTTGTTAGGTTGAATGGCTAATCTTGTTGAAATCTTGTATGATTCAATGGCGAATGGGAAAGGACTTGAAGTGGAGAATGCACATTAGCAGATTCAATGGCACAGGAGATTGCACGTTAGCAGACCTATGAAGACGCCTTCAAATCAGTCTCAGGAAGGATCCAGTCAGGAGGATCAGTAAAGACGAGGCCCCGAGACAAATCAGCAGTAGTATACAGCAGTCGTAATCAGATATTTCCCAGCGAGGGATTGTTATGTAGTCCCAAACTCAGAGCGTAGCTCATAGGTCCTCTGCGCTGCAGTCGATGAAATAAATATCATTTCGAGAAGCAGATGAAAAATCGAATATTGGATGTCGTATCGGCACTTCTCGCTGATATTTCAGCATTACAAAGGAAGGTTTTCCGAGAAATTGATGAAAAATAGAATTCTGTCATAACGTATAAGGAAAGGATGGTTGCCGTTATTATCCGGTTACAAACATTGCTTACATATAACTACTTTAAACTTAAACATATAAATATAAATATTAATTTAAATACTTGTGGTTAAGTTTAAGGAAATTGAAATTTAGATCGTTGAAATGTGAAACTACTATGAAATTATATAATTTTATTTATTGATAAGTTTAAGTTAAGGAATCAATTTTTTATCAATGACTAAATTAATATATTTAGTAACTTAATTTTTGAGGAAAAATAATATATCTATTAACAATGAAATTATAAAAATCTAAATGAGTTTGTTTTGTGCTCATTCTTATAATTAATAGAAAGAAAATAAAAATCAAAGTTTTTAAGAATTTTGTTGAGATTCTAAATTTATTAATTCTCTATCATTTAAAAAAACTAGTAATATTATTAGAAAAAATTAGTAACCATGCTTATTGAATAGTTCATATTTTAATTTTGAATTAAAATCATTATTATTTAAATAAATCAAATATATTAAAAATCTCAAACCACTCAATTACACAATTCAATAATTAAAAAATATTTTAATATTTTATTATTAAATTTAAATTTAATAAAAATCTTCACATACAATCTTTGGGCTAAGATAAATAAAAGATATTTGAATTTAATAAGGCATAAATAATGTGTAATTACTTCAATCGGATGATTTTTTTTTATAAAATTAGGTAAATATATAAATTTTCAAATTTTTTACAAACTAGTTATTCGTTGTGAACCTCAAACGTTTAAATTGTTTAAAACCAATTTGTATTCCAAATAACAAAATTCTCTTTGGTAAAAAAGAAAAAAATACCAATTTGTATTCCAAATAACAAAAATCCCCTTTCAAATTATCCTTCGAAAAAAAAGAGGGGAAAAAAGTTATCTCTGAATTAGAGGTTAGAGGGGGGGGGAATCAAGCCGATCCTTGGGTCCTCTGATCTTGAACGCAGGGTAGTGACATGCGAGAGAGAAAGGCATCTTTGACCGTGTTAAAAGTGGCCCTTGAAACTCAAGGGCTTTAACTGGAAAGTGCCCCTTGAAACTCAAGGGCTTTAACTGGAATGGACGAATCAATAAGTGACAACTCTTCTTTCCCATGAATTTCGCAAAAAAAGAGAGTATTTTCTTCTATTTGTGGTGCAACAATTAGTACAAGAATAATTGCACATTTTATATATCTCATATTCATCTTTGTAGTTCCTACATTAAGTCAAAGTATAGCCTATAGATACCAGTTGAAAATAATTAAATTCTAAGAATAACAAATGTTGTAATACATGACTCCAGATATATGTGCAAATTAATGGATGAGGAAACCCAACTGAGAATTTGAAGCCAGTTCTTTTGGACACCTAGTCCTCATATCACTCATAAAATATCAGTGAATCTCAAATTCAACTCTGATACAACCACAAATCCAATCTCTTAACAACTAAAATAAAAATAGCTAATGGTGAACAATTGCTTCCTCAAGCCATGTCAGCAACATCACTTAGATCTTCAATTAGCATGCTCTCCAAGTAGGAATCACTCTCATCTTGAGGCTCTTTCTCATCCATAGCAACTGGAGGTAGCTCAATAAGGCCATCTGGTTGTATCTCCTCACCCACACACATAGCATCATTTGTGTATTGGCCCCATCTCTTGAAAGGACCCTCCTTGTAACCAAGATCTTTTTGAGATATGAGACAAAGTGTGCTATGAATGTACACTAAGTTCTCTGCCTTCTTTGAGCCCAACCTATTTCTCTTTACTGAATGGATAAAGGCATAACTACTCAAATTCCTCACGAAAGATGCAGAACTAGCTACTTGGAATATTAGGGGAAGCCCATTAAATTAATTAAAAATTTAAAAATAGAAACTAAAATGAACTCCAAAGAACTCGATTTGGGGTTCCAAGTACCCATCATCAGGGTTCTTTGTACCTGTCAAGACAAAAGAACCCAAATTTTTTTAATGGAGAACCCGGTACTTCATAGAAGAACCCGGTTCTTATGGGTTCTTCTCATAAGCACCCGTACAAGAATCCGGTACTTGGGTTCGAGAACCCGGGACGGGTTCGAAAACCCCACCCCTGGGTTCGGGAACCCATGCAACATAGCTTTCTCCCTTTTTTGTTGTTGGGAAAAGTAGAAGTTTGATGGGGTGTTCTTGGATATATTAGCGAAAAAGTAGAAATTTGATAAGGTTTTCTAGGATATATTAAATATTATAATTATTATTTTATTACAAATGATTTATGAATACAAAAAATTACAAGCTAAACAAGTTGATTTTCAAAATTTTTGGGGAAAGAGGCTAAAAGGGTCACATCCATGTAAATAGAATATTTTATGAGGCATGCCTCTAACTCATCAACATATATCCCAAATAAGTTCAATGAGAGGGGACATCTTTTTTTACACAATTGGTGCTCCTATTGAAGTCAAAGAATTCATGGAAAGTGTGAAGCTAACCTATAACTATCTCATAAAGTCTCATGCTAACAATTATGAGAGACTCAAAGATTCTAATATAGCATTTTTTGTGGAACAACGAGTTCCTTGGGACACGGTCACCAGATTTCCAAAAATATATAGAGCAATAGAAAGCTTTTGGTTAAATCAAAATCACTTATCGACCTTGATCTTATCTCTTGGTCATAGTGACCATGCGTATGGCATTTGAAGCACTCAACTTTAGGCATGTTTTTTCTATACCTTCTCTTGGAGTCCTTGAATTCAAGAGAAGAATGTCTTGGATTAGATGGTCTCCCTCTATATTTCCTCTTCTTGGCTTGAGCAACAAATGCAAAGGGCTCTCCTTCTTCGTTCTTTTGAATCCTTCCCCCTGGAAATCATCCTAGTTTCTTCTTGAGTGCATTTACGAATGAGCTCATCAAAAGTTGGGAACTTGTCATTGTTTCTTATAGTAGTGATGAAGGTTTCCCAAATAAGGGGAAGACCTTGAAGAGTGACTGACACTAGCTCTTTGTCAGAGATGAGCTAACCAACAATTTGCAATTGATCTCTTACTTGGGATACCCTCATGACATAGGACTGCACATATTCCCCCTTGTTCATCTTCAATTCCTGGAGTTTATTCTTCAAGCATAGGATATGATTCAAGTTGTTGACCTCATACATCTCAACCAGGTTATCATAAATGTCCTTAGACTTCTTCAGTTTTCGAACATAAACAAGCAAATGATCTTACAAGGAATCAAATGATCTCCCCTTTCTTATACTTCGACTTGGTAGCAACAGGGGCATTCTTTGGAGGCTTAGGAACTTTTCCTTCCATATATTCTAAGACATCATTTTCATCCAATATCACTTCCAACTTGATCTTCCAAGCAAAATTTGATGAGTCACCCACCTTCTTAGAATCCTTGAAGTAAGAGGTAGACATCTTGGTCAAGACAAATAGGTTCCTTCAACTTCTTCTAAAGATGATTGCTTTAGTCTCTTGTCTCTTTGGGCTTGTCTTCACCTTAGCTCTAATATCATGTTAATTTTCCATTGTTCTATGTTGTTACAATCACTTTAGCCCAATTCTTTTCTTCAGTTAATAATAACTTTCAATTCAATTTAATCTTCTATTATCAAATAACAAATGTAGATAGAACAGTAAATGCACTTAACAATAGAAGATAATTAAGAGCAATAAGTGACACAGGGTTTGGTTAAAGACCGGGGAAAAACCCACAAGGGGGAAAACCCTTTCAACTTCTTCTTCTTATTAGATTGTCATAAAAATTTTAGAAGAGAGATTACAATAATCCAATTCATCAACAAAAGAGTCAAATTCAATTATTTTACTATCCAAGAGATCTACAACCCAATATCCAATAGATGAGCCTCAAAGTCAAATCTAGTCAACAAGTACATTTCTACAATTCTAGTCAAAGTCAATGGCAATAGCATTATTCCCAAAACCTCAATGGTCAACAATCAACTTGCCTTCAAAGGAGCTCGATCAACTATCCAAAAAAATTCCCTTGAATGCTATTCAAAATGCAATAAAAAAGCCCCAAAATAGCCCTCCAAAATTGATCAAAGTCAAAGTCAAAATCTGCAAAAACCCTAGTTGTAAAATTGCAATCAACCAAGGTTAAAGTGTCTAGTTCATCCTCCTTGCCAAATAATTTTACCTCCAAAACAGATCCAAAATCTGAATTCAAACCAAGTCAAAATGGCTCCAAACACCAAAAATTCAACGTTGGTCAAAGACAAATTTTGGCCCCCTCTCAAATTTTCTTTCTCCTATTCACACATGTGAAAGAAAACCTACAATTTTAGACTTGTATGAACCTCCAAGAGAAGAAGAAGATGCATGTGATTTGTGTTGACTTGACTTGTATTTATATGTGATTTTGGAGACCCAATTTGTCCTTTAGATTGATTTGTACTTTTATGCACATGTGGGTTTTCACATGACCAAATTAAATTCTTTAAAGGGAAAGAGGGTCTTCTATGGATGAGGAAGGTTGTCCAAAGGAGAGAATTTGTCCCTAAGCTATCAAATCAATAGAGGGGAGGTTAGTGACCATGAGGCACATGTTGATTTTGGGTAGCATCGGATGTGATCTAGCTACGAAATTTTGTGGAGGGGCTAGAATACATGAGATCTCCAAGACCTAGAAATTGTTTGGAAAAATTCCACCTGGATGATGAGTTATTAAAATAATTAATATTTTTAATAGGGTTCCTAAGTCTAAACTTAGGAAAATAAAAATATTAGTGGGTATTAATAAAGATATGGGTGAGAAGCTTCTAAGAGAGGAGGATCAAGTCTATTTTAATATTAGTCATTGATTCATCAATAAGAAGAGTATAAGAGAAGACTTGAGAGTCATTTGGAGATACACCGGGCAAATACTCAGTATCCCAAGGGAAATCGATTCTCAAGGAGGAGTTTGATTTCAGAGGGAGAATTTTAAGGTGAAGGAAGAGGGCATCAACATTAGTTAGAGACTGAGGAGGAGGTGATACAGACCATCCTAGAGATAGCGCAAAGGGAAGATTAGAGAGACAATGCAGTTGGAGACACAGTCCTCACGCAAGCCTCATGTAGAAGTGACACAAAAGTGACGCAAAGGGAAGGACATAGGGTCTCCGGGGTGTCAAAACTTCTTCGGGTAGAGGAGGAAAATTGTCTCAAGTGTTTCTCTTAGAAGTGTCTCAATATTCTGTAGAATCCTTCTTTGTAAAGAGATTGTTGCTGAAGATTAATAAATAAACCCTCATCTACTGCACCGGTTTTCCCGCATTGGGTTTTTCTGGGGACAATTGTCCAAAAATAACTGTGTTGATGTGATTGATTCTTGTGCTTGTATATCACTGTTATTTTCTCTATGTTATTATGTGATAACTGCAGTAGAATTTATTTTAATGTTTACTTAAGGGTTTTGTAAATAACTTATTGTGGAAGATAAGCAGGAGAAATAAATAAGTTATTGCAGTAGAATTTCGTGTTAGAAATTTTCACGGTACATTAGCCATTATTTCATACAAAGTGATCACATTCAATGTTTTAGGTATCTAATTAAGGATCATGGGTTGAAATTTGATTATGGATGATGAGGGTTGGAAGTTGTACTTACTTCCTCATTTCACCTTGTTGGTCATCCTTTTCTCCTAGTCCACTTTGGGGTCTTTCTTTCACTTTCCAGTAGGGGCACAAACAGGAGGCCTTGATAGAGGTAGTGTGTCCATATCCTTTCATACTTAAGAATTTCCATTTATTCTTGATTCATTTTCCTTTCTTTTGTTTGGTTGTTGTCAATCACTCATACTAGTTCCATGTTTAACTCATCCTATCAAAAAAAGGGTTTGGAAAATGCCCATAGGTTGATGCAACTACAAAAATAAAGAATGTTAAAGTAATGTGCCAATTATTAAAATGAAAAAAGGTGGAAAGCGGTGAATGACAATTAAAATCCAAGTAACTTGAGCTCTACCCCCTCATGTGAGGGCATCACACTAGTAGCATGCATATCATGTCTATCAACATAAAAGGAATTGAAAGAAACATCCAACCCCTATGAGCAATAAACTATCTATTAACCCTCTATCAATGGGGCTACATATACTTTTTCAGTTACATCATTCATTGCCATTATAAGCCTGAGGTCACAAGTTAAAGCCTTGTAATAACCATATTAGGTCTCCTAGACCTGTGTCTTGTTAGTTTGAGCTTGTATTCATTGTGATTGGTCAGACCATGTCCTATCCCTTGAAAGTCTCGTCTTGGTTATCTCATCCTTGACTAGATTGGAGGACCTTGGGAAGCATGTCATGAGGACTCATGGTTTTATGGGAGCCTTTCTTTCTATAGGGGTGATCACCAGTGTATGGGCCAATCTAGCTTGTGTCAAGGTGTGTCTATGTCATTCCACATGGCTAGTGTCTATAGGGTCTATAGGTGACCTTGGCCTTGGTGTAGCATTACTCATGAAAACTCTCACATCATAACAGTCTCTTGTGAAAACTTTCACACTTCCCAAGATAGTTCATGCTTTATAATGCAAAATGGTGTAGGTGGTACAAAATTCAACCTAGACTCATATTGTAGAGCAATACTATAGGATTCCATGTCACATTGAAGTTTTCTAATCATAGCTTTGGGCGAAAAATTATGGCATGGTCAATCTTGGTTAACAATACATGGATTATTTTATGTGGATTTTTAGGAATAGTGGGAAAAATCATGCATGCATTATGTCAAAAGTGATCAACATGACAAGATAAAGAAAACCCATATATTAGAATTCTGAAAACAAGTCAAATTAATTCCCCCAGTGAAAGATAGTCGTTTAGTTAATTTATTATGTGAAAATATATAAAGTATTATACTATATAATTTTCCCTCCCTAGTCAAATTTAGCCATTCCTCTAGCCATTAGGTTGATTTTTCGCCTTATTTAACCGTCCTATGAGATCTGCCTCTTCATCTCGTCCTGAAGATGAACTACATTGGCTAGTTCGAAATGCGTTGACCAAATATTCTCATTGTGATTTTTTCCTAAAAATTTTCATTAACAATTGATGGATCACAGAAGCTTGAATTCGAATATCATGCAAGGCATTGGGATCACACATAGAGGCAAGATAACATGGCATTCTAGTGATGATGTGGCAATGCCCTAGAGGTTGAGAAAAAATCAAGACAAGCTCATCACAAATCAAGACCAGAGCAATAAAACCCAAGTTTCAGATTTACCAAGAGGGTAAGGAAGTTGGAGATTTATCCATCTAATGTGGATAATCTCCAACTAATGTTCTTTTCCATTGAGGAGCTAATACGCTATGTGGAAGAAAACAACTAGAGTTTCCACTTGTTTGTTCTAGTTTTTCAGGTAAATTAGTTTGAGGGTTCTAAACCACTTCCAACAAGAGCTTTATTTTCTCAAGGGCTTCGTATCTTGCTGCACATAGATAGAAAAGGTTAGCGATGTCACATAAGAGGGTCGCTCCCAAGGAGAATCAAAGCTTGTAGGATGAATTAAGTTAAAGTGGAAACGACTTCCAAAAGGACCAAGCCTACTCCCTAGACATAAACTACGCATAGTGATTTAGAGCGATATCTACTTCACACTCCAGCAAAGGGTGAGACTCCAAGGCATATGTAAAACTTGGAACAACCAAAAACATACAATTCTTCAAAATTATTTTACTTTTCTGCATTAGAGTAGGATTTTTGCTTGGTCATCTCCCATTGGATATCGACATCAAGATGTATAACTTCTCTGGGTTATGTTTCTTAATACATCTAAGGAGATAACCTCTACATATTTCCTTTTGTTCGATCCCCTCATCTCGCCTAGTTAATTAGGTAGCTAATTTGATGGTCACACCAAGATCCATAAGAACTCACGCGTCACATTGGAATATCCTTGACCTTAGATCATCCAATGTTAAGTTATGGTATGTTCTATGCTTATAACAGTTTACTTATTTTTCTTATTATATTCCACAGATTAGCAATCACATGTACATAAAGTAAAGTGTAGATAGAATGTTAAACGATCGACAGAAAGCAAGCCAAGACAAGAGACACAAGATGTGGCAGCTAGCGAGGGACAAACCCCACAATGTGCGGGGAAACCCTTTGATCAAATCTTCTTTTATCTTCAATAATTTAGCAGAGAGAAATAGTATAATAAATTTGATTATATTAATAGTAGCAAACCCTAGATTAGCAACATGAGCATTAGCGGCTTCATCATCAAACTAGGGTAGACGATATCTCACAAACCGACTGTCGGATTAGCATGATTCCACGACCAAAAGTTGCGGCTTCCAGAGGAGGTTCAGATGAACCTAAATCTAGTTCAAATGAAGAGATCTTCTAGTCCACGTGGGTCAATCTTTACTTCTGCAGTTGCAGCTTTAGTTTCAGTAGCTTCCGGCTTCAAACTAGGCAGTCGATATCTTGCAAACCATCCACTGGATTGACTTGATTCCACCACCAAAAGTTGCGGCTTTTAGAGGAGGTTCAGATGAACCTACATCGAAATTCAGATGAAGAGATCTTCTAGTCCACGCAGGTCAATCTTTACTTTTGCAGTTGCAGCTTCAGTTTCGGCAACTTCCGGCTTCAAACTAGGGCAGTCGATATCTTGCAAACGTCTGTCGGATTGACTTGATTCCACCACCAAAAGTTGCGGCTTTCAGAGGAGGTTTAGATGAACCTACAACGTAATTTAGATGAGGATATCTTCTAGTCCACGCAAGTCAATATTTACTTCTGCAGTTGCAACTTCAGTTTCGACAACTTCTGGCTTCACATGTGTGAGAGAGAGACCCTTTTCCGCACAGTAGAGAAGAGACTTTTTTCTGCTCAGTAGAGAGAGAGATGTGATGAGATGAGTGAGTTCAAATGAGGAAAAGTCGTCCTATATTTATACACAACTTTGTTGTTTGAATAGATGCGACTATTGGGCTTCTGAGCCTACATGACTTGTAGGTCGGCTTGATAATAATTCCATAATCAAAATAAATTCATATCTCCATGAATACTTATCGGAATCAGATGACCTTTATATCAATCCTACACCTCTCGACAAGAGGAATCTAATAAAAATATTATTAGCCATGTATAAGATGACCCACATGAAGTTTTATCCTGGTTGCCAATTTTAACACTCCCTCTCAACTAGGGAGAATTTCATTTGCAATCTATCTATCGGTCATTACTATTCATCCATCAAATGCATTGCCCTATACAGCTTGACCATTGCCCTGCTCTGCTCTATTCTGCCTATTCTACTTTGTCTTATTTTTCCCTGTACTGATTTGTACTGTTTTGCTCTGTTCTGTTCTGCTTTTGTCTAAATTATCAAGAAGAAGAAATGATTGAGAATGTATCATACTAACTCAAAGTCAGTCGCAGAGTATGTACCACTGGTTCCAAACCAGTCTCAACCAACCCAAAGTCAGCGTCATAGTGAGTACAAATCCACTAATCTCAGACCAATATCCCTCCACCGACTCAAGGTCAGTCTCAGAGTGCGTACCACTGGTCCCAAACCAGTCTCAACTGACCTGAAGTCAGCTTCATAGTAGGTACCACTCCTACCACTAGCCCCAGACCAATATCATAGCTTCAGAGAGTGTACCACTAGTCCCAGACCAGTCTCAACCGACCTAAAGTCAGCGTCATAGTATGTACCAGTCTCACTGGTCCTAGACCAGTACTGCACCGACACGAAGTTAGTCTCAGAGTATGTACCACT
>APFE030546234.1:0-11040 GCA_000404065.3 Pinus taeda
TGTTACATTGAGTGAGTGATTTTGATGGTATAAAGTGCATAATATTGCAGTTGATATTTATTGTGCAATATAAAAGTATTAATTTTATAAAATATTAAAGAATCTAAGAATATATTATAGGTTAGTTCTTTAGCACAAGATTGTAAAGGATGTAGTTGGCTAAGTGTTGAGTATTTTTAATTTTGTTTGCACTATTTTTTTTTTACATTACATGAATGGATTATAACAATAATTGTGTTTTTAATTTTGTTTACAATAATTTTTTTTACATTCCTAACCTTGATGTGTGAATGAATTATAACAATGATCTTGTCTACCATGATATATTTGCGGTTGAATATTGTTGAAGGAATGATTCAATACCTTTTGACAAATATGGGTAGTGTCACCTTGAAATTGTTGATACTATTGTAAAGTGGATAAAGACCTCGCAACATAAAACTATAATATCTATAATATATCTTTTCATTCAATTAGGCATTAGCTGCAAAAATGCCTCGAAACCTTAAGATAATATGGGTTGTTTTGTTAAATTTGTCCTTTTTAACTTAAGCTTAGAACGTGTAGACTTATGTAAATTTATATTATATCCTATTTCCTTTTTTCCTAACCCATTTCAAATTATCCAAAGCAAGCATTCCCTAATATTCTTTTTCATGATTGACTTTCTTACTTCTATGATATTGTGAGATAGTTTCCTTTGTGTCCATATTCTATAGATTCTTTGTTCTGGGTATCATCTTTTACTTCTGCTAGAGGAAGAGAGAGTAAGAGAGTTGATTTTAGGCATTTCCAATACCATAAAATTGAGATCTAATTTCATTTGGTGAACTAGTTTCGATATAAGAGAAGCTCAAGTTTTAACTTTTCATTCCTTGCACCTTGTAGTAGTGTTCTTTGTCAATTCATACTACCTTTGTAAATTTAGGTACCGAGGCAATCAAATTAGATATGATGATGAATTGGTGGTATGTTAGTAACTATGAAATAATTTCAGTGAGAAATGCATACGATGGAAATGGTGCTAACAAAATGGGATTTAGCAGTCATAGAAAATGGAAATTTAATGTTGTGCTGGTTCATAAATTAAAACCTCATGTGCAAACTTTTGTTAGAGAGAAAGGAGATTAGTGTTCACCATGCAATTTTAGGTCTATGAGTGGGGAGGTGGGGTTTTAGTATCAACAGTTCAATAACATGAAGGAACTGCTAAATGTTGGAATGAGAAGCAACATTAATTGTGAAATTGTGTGTATGTTGATTGGGTAGAGTCCTGTGTATTAAGGTCAAGTTTTATGTTATATTTAGGTCAATGGGACTCCTAAGTGCATTATAGCCTCAATACACGGTGAGAGCTCAAGTGCCACTCCTATGTAAAAATACAAAAAGAAGATCTAATGTAAGTAATATAGAGAATAAAGTGTTTTTATATTGATATTTTTGTCCATCCTCTTATAGCACTGATATTTTTAGTTGAGCTTGCTCCTTGGACTGTTGTTGATGGTGGTTCTATGTCTGATGGCCTGTTAACATCAGCTGCTATCACATGGTCATCCTCAACAATGTTCCCTCGTGCATTGTTGGCATTGACATCAGTTGTCCTGTCCTCATCAGACGATGTGCATCGCAGCTACGCACCCCTTGTCACTCTCCTGCCACTTCTCCTTGTATGAGCAGAGTAACTTCCTTTTGCCATAGATGCAACAACCTATAACATTATTGCATGCATTTAGACATTAGAATATTTTTAAATTATGCTTTACTACTTTTTCAAAAATACTTTTCCTTTATTATAGGAAATTATCAACATGTATGTTACAGGAAATCGAATTGTATTACTTCGTAGTCTCTCATTACAAATTACTTCGTAGTATCTCAATTGCCTACCTGGTCATCAATTTAGCAACATTTATATGGATTCAAGTAGGATTCTATGATAGTTGTTTCAAATATCATTTTCCATTTTTTTTTTTTTTTGGCATCGCCAAAAATGTCTCATTATTGCAACTTCTCCATAACAGTCCACGGCCACCATTCCAGCCATAAATTCTATGTTGGTAACAACTTGCAGCTCTGATCAACCTTGGAATGGACTTATTAGTCATAAAAAGCTTTAGAAAATTGAACTGAAAAAATTAAGTATGTTGAAGGCATTCATTTTTTTTATTTTAAGGAATGGTTTTAACTTTTCTAAATAGCTGTATTTAGAACCCACTTTTTATTCAATGCTTGTTTGTGAAACCGTCCAGGTATCCTTTTAGCAGTTATGGCCAGACAGATCATATAAGAACTCTGATAAATGAAAACAATGAAAACGAAACTATAATAACAATGAATTTCAATGGTTGTTTGTGAAACCATCCAACTATCCTTTTAGAAGTTATGGCCAGACAAATCACGTAAGAACTCTGATAAATGAAAACAATGAAATTAGAACTCTAAGAACAATGACTTTCAATGGTAGTTTGTGAAACCATCCAGGTATCCTTCTAGCAGTTATGGCCAGACAGATCATGTAAGAAATCTGATAAATAAAAACAGAACTATAAGAAGAATGAGCTGTAATTGATATAACTAACCTGGATATATTGGCAACTGTTTTGTGATGTTGTCTTCAAGTTTACTGAATAGTTTGAAAGCATAAGATGCAACTTCAACAGTGGGTGGACTTCTTTTATAGTTTTTGGCACATGAATTTAATTGGTGGACATGGATGCACATGGATTGCAATGGCTTCATTTTGAATGTGTGGTCTAGATTTAATTTGATGTGATGTAATAGTTGGGAATTGGTTATTTGTTGATCCATGTACTTTGATCTATTTTAATGAGAAATAGAGTGAGTTGGGTGTCATTTATTGCAGTTATTGGGTCTGGGTGACATTTATTGAACAAAGTGGGTTTAAATGTTATTGGGTTGGGTGTCATTTATTGAACATAGGGTGTTTAGTTGTTGAACAACACACCAGTTATGGCTGACATACATTCACTTTTGTTATGTGCAGGTAGGCATATTTATTTGGGATGCAAAGCTGTAGTTTTGATGAGCGGGGGTTGGAGTGACTGCTGCTTTGTAGTTCTGGAATAGACCATTTTGGAAGCCTTTATGGCTTTAGCTATTTTCTAGTTGGGTCAATATGGTTTGCAGTCTAAAGTAGTAAAATACTATTTATGGAAAGTTGTGGGCCCAGTCAATGTATGGGGAAATTTTGGACATAAATTAATACTTATTTATAATTAATGTTATTTATTTTTGTTTAAATATTGGTTTCAAAAATCTCAATTGATGGTGGTTTGGTGGGACCAGTACTATATCAATTACTGGTCCCTGCACAACATTAGGAATCTCTCCCCAAGCCTTAGGGTTACCTGCAGTTCCAATCAACATCCTTGGTTGATCATGGTGATCAAGGTACAGAGCGGAGTTAAATTTAAACTCACACATAAAAGAATCAGAGCATCAAATTCACGAGTATCAAAGAAGAATATTGAACATTGAAGCTTACATAATACATTCCAGTTAGGTTAATTTATACATCAATCCCCAATTACGTTAATTTATACATCAATCCCCTACAAGAATATAGGGATTTTACTAACTCTCATTTATTTTCTACTTAAACTTGTGGATTATTAACTTTTAATAATAATCTAGAATAATCATCATTCATGGGAACAATGGGTGTGATTATTATTTTGACAGTTCCCCTTAATCATGACCTTTATGTTAACTTGCTTCCTGGTCTAAGTCTGAGCGAGGCTTAAAAACATGAATTAAATATTTCATTTTTACTTTCTTTGATACAATATATCGATGAAAAAATTATTTTACTTGTTGCTCCAAACTTATTTTTCTTCTTCTTACTAGAGATCATGGACACTATATATTGCTCCTTGTTACAACTGGTATGTTTCTATTTCATTTCAACAAATCCACTTCCATCAATGAATTTTTTAAGTATTGTCCAAACGAGATTACAATTGAGTTATATTCTTCTTTTTTTGTTGCTTCTTCGAGGCTACTACCAATACCGGTATACTCATAAACATTAGTGAGATTTTAAAAATCATCATAGTTCAGGTTCTTTCCAACCTTTTCTTCTTCTGACAAATCTTCGTTCTTTTCTACATTACAATATTTGTATTTAGTTTCATCTTTATAATCCAATTTATCTTTAAGCATAGTTACTCTTCCACTTAATAAATCATCTAAAAAAAAATTTCATGTATAATTTGTAACCAATACTCATTTGAAAAGTTGAATTGTTCATAAAGTGTTGCACGTTCATCATTAAAACCTGCATCATAGGGATTTCCCTTAATATCACATTTTACTCCATTGTGAGCTACATACATACTTTCAATCTTGATCCCCGTTATGATGCTTTGAACACAATCACAGTTTTTAACAACACCTTCATACACTTTAGCTTTTTTACTCCACTTCATGTTGTACTTAATTTCCAGAATATCACAAAATACTTTTGCACTTTTTTACTTCACCAAATTCATGCAAAATACTAGACAAAATGTTTTCATCTAATGTTGATATAATAAGAACCAATGTTATTGCACGTCTTATCTCGATTCTCGGGGATTTATAGAAGTTTTTTGAAAAAATTCCCATAAATATATTGAACAAAGTAGTTCCTCCATTTTAAGTTCCCAAAGCTTAAAATTTTTACAGGAGAAAGATATCAAATCTAGCATTAGTCGCTTCAATATCGCATTGGTTTCTTCATATTCTTTGGAATGGTTAAGATTTATATCTGGCATTTCATATTTTTCCTCTACATTTTGATTCTCCACCTTAATATTTTTGAGTTCTAATCTGAGCACTTTGATTCTCTTTTTTTGACACATTGCTCAAATGCTTGCCCCTTCTATAAGTTGCACTTTTCGACCATGCTTCCACTGCGCTACAATAGCTTCGCCGACAACTGCTAGGCTTTCATGCCTCTACAAATTATATAAAGGAGATCAATACTCAGAGCAATGAGAAGCATTAATAATCTTTAGAAAGAAAAATATATCCATTAAAGGATGATTGGGAACCACTTACGTTCCCATCTTCATCGAGGATAATTTCTTAAATGGCTAATGCGTGCAAGTTGCAACTCACAGAGAAATAAACACAACTACGTCTCACTATAACACAAAAGGGGGTTTTAAGAAATTTTTTGGGTAAACTGTCTTAACTTGAGACAAGAGAAAACTTGTCTATTGTCTTTAAGCAGGTGTCTCAAATCGAATTGTCTTAAAATATTGTCTCTATAAATACAATATATAACAAAAGAATTTTTGTCTCTCCAAAGACAATTTCATTTGTGTCTCTCTAGAGACAATATTTGGGATTCAAGACATATTGTCTTTAAAGAGACAATGTCATTGATCCTAAGTATTGTCTCTGTAGAGAAAATAAAAAATACATCACTTTTGTCTATTTAGAGACAATATAAAATAATGAATCTAGAAAAATATATAACCATTGAAATAAGCTAATATTCAAAGTATTTAATTAAAAATAACTATAATATCATTGATTAATTCATATTAAGACACAGTGGAATTGAACCACTAAACTTCTGCTTATAAAGAAGGTTCTCTACCATTGAGCTAGCACCCTTTAAAGAATTATGTGAGAGTTATGGTAGTCCTTGAAATTTCATATATAGGCATTGATTTTAAACTGGCAATTTCACCGAGAGGTGCAAAGGAATGTCAATAGAGGTAGGAATGTGGAAGCCAATAAGCAAGTGAAATATATGGAAAGTGAAATACAATCGAAATTTGAGTTTCTATATATCTTCTAAGCATGTAACAAGGAGGTTAAATTTAAGAAGAAATTTACACTAACATAAATATCCCACAACATTGGAAATATTTATAGGCACAAAGTTTATCAGCATTTGAGTTAATCCCAAAAAAGATGAAATTTTGTAGAGATGTTACAGAAATCCAAAGGAACAATGGAAATCATGTGTTTACTAATGTTGGGGATGTCCAATCGCCCTTGATCACTTGGTAATGTGCAACAAAAAAAAACACAAAGACACCATATCAATCATTTTTACCCCACCTTGCTTGCCCAATCAAACTTTTGGAGTACATGTTCTAGCATTTTATAGGCTACTTTACAAGAAAAAAGATAGAGAAACCAATGTGACCCATTGCTAGAAATTTATCAACAATTGCAATCTTCTTGGAAGGAAGCTAGAAATTGATAAAAAATTGCAATCTTCTTGGAAGGCAGTAGGATAATATTACTACAAGATTGAATTTTTCTTTTTTTAAACTGGATATTATCCATCTCTAATAATCAATAGTTGAAAAACTATTTACCGAAGGACCTTCCCAAATAAGAAATAGTGCCCCCAATATTCATAAGATTTCATTTATGAATTTTTCTTTTATAAAACGGGTTATTATCCATCTCCAATAATCAGTAGTTGAAAAACTATTTACCAAAGACCTGCCCAAAAAAGACATAGTTTCCCTAATATTCATAAGCTTTCATTTATGATTAAGCCAAGTAGGGGATTCATCTTGGCCAAAATGAAACCCTGTTTTTTCCTCCCTAACAACTACTCTTGCTCCTTTTGTAAAAGTGTAGGAGAAAAAACTAGTAACCTCCATAAACTGTTGAATCAACGAATGTGTTAAATCTAAGGCATCTACAAAGTGAAAATTTGGATATATTACAATACATATCCTGAAATTTGATATCATATGAATAAATTACATAAGATAATTTTTTATAAATTCGAGGAACTCCTTTCATTGTTTTGATTAGTAATTATAGAACCATGCTGCCTCCTCTCTGTAGTGTCGTCTGTGGCTATATTTGCAAAATTTCTTTGTGGATTTATCGATCTATTTAATCAATACAAGTAGAAAAATATATGTATAGATGCTTGTAGAATAGATACCAGAGAATGTCCTTTCACTGTATCAAGTAATTCAACAAACGATAGATAAACAAATGTGGGATGTTAAAAAGTAACTTGTTTGCTTAGAGATGTTTTTATTCCATTTCTATTTCTAAAAGGTCGAACCTGTTACAATGCATTCTGACTCTTTTTCAATGATTGCCTGGAAACAAATTCTCCTAACTGTTATTGGTTACATTTTGATAGTTCATTTTTAGTTCTAAAACTGTTTATTTCCCTACGTTACAATCTGTAAAAGTTAACATGAAAATAAAATAATTGTTTGCAACAGTTTCTCTAATTAACTTTCTACCTTCCTAAATATTGTTTCTTTACAAAATTAAAATAACAACAAAAGAAATGACTACAGATTTCACTTGCAATTTCCTCTTCAGTCTTCTCAGAGACCAAACAACCTTCTGCCATGATGACCCATCAGCTAGATGCACCTGCATCACTCAAGATTATAGAATATATCTCATTAATAAAATCCAACCTCAACATCAGCGATCCTTCTGTGAAAAATAGAGTTAATTCTCAAAAAGATGACTATGGTTGATTGATCATTATACCAAAATAGTAACATACCACAATATTTGGCAAGATTTTGTCAAAGAATTTATAGATACTTCAATTACGTCGCATCAGTTGAAAGCTAATGCATGCAAATGTGGCGACCCAACTTCAAGTAGTGACAGAACTACATATAATCCACAAAATTAGAGTAATTTCATGCTCAATAAAATATGAGCCCAAATGCATGAAAAACACATGAGAAAGTAACAATATTTCCAAAATAAAACTAGTTTCTATATGCAAATGTTGTTTATAGGAACATACAAGAAAAATTCCACAATATAGATGACCTTTCAAGCCATGCATATTTCATCTACATTCTTAGTCAAATCTATATCAGTTGCATAAAGGTATTTACCTTTTCTATCATATCTATGCCATTAAGTTCATATCAACATCTGATTTAATACTCTAATCTTACTTATCTTCATCATTTAACTTTGTAAGTTACCAATATAAAATTCCCTCATCTTGTTGTAAAAACATGTGCAACATTGAACAAATTCAAAATAGGAAACATTGAAAGTCAAGATACTATAAATTTGGAAAGCACTAGTTATGCATGACTAATTTAGTTGGAATAAAATTTGTATTCTCCCAATACCAAACATGAAGGTTCTCCCAATATAGTTGTGTATTGACTAAGATATCCCTTTCCAATGTCTTCAATAACACGTCTTTGACTCTTCTCTAAGATATTCCCAAATGAATCACTTGAACAGGTACCATTCTATCAAAACATGGTTCTGCTTTCCAATACTCTAAGATATTCCCAAAGAGTCACTTGAATAGGTACCATTCTCTCAAAACATGGCTCTCATTTCCAATAGGTAGTACTCCACTCCTTGAAGGTACCAATAGGCCACTCCCTTGAGATAGAGAAAAGCTCCATCAACCAAATCCTCTTCTAAGACTTCAAGACAATCCTTTATTACAAGTTTTTATTTTCATCATTTGATGGTAGAAATAACCCATATGAGAGAAATTTTTTATCCTCTTTAGGTGATAGACCATGGAGAAATTGAGCCATCTTCCCTTCCTCCTTTACCTTCTTTGAAGGCATTCACCCAGTGTATTGTTTTTGACCCTTAGCAATATAAAAACAATTTATTCTCTAGATTACTTACATTAGATCTACTTTTTGTATTTTTATATAGGAGTGGTGCTTCAGCTCTCACCATGCATTGAGGCTATAATGCACTTGGGAGTCCCATTGACCTAAGTATAACATAAAACTTGACCTTAATACACAAGACTCTACCACAATTAATATTGCTTCTCATTCCAACATTTAGCATTTCCTTCATGTTATTGAATTTTGGATACTAAGACTCCATCTCCCCAATCATAGACCTAAAAATGCATGGGGAACGTTAATATCCTTTCTCTCTAACAAACTTTTCCACATGAGGTTTTAATTTATGAACCAACACAACATTAAATTTCCATTCTCTAACTACTAAATCCCATTTTGTTAGCACCATTTCCATAGTATGAAATTTCTCATTGAAATCAACTCATGGTTACTAATCTACAACCAATTCATCATAATATCTAATTTATTTTCCTCTGTATCTGAATTTACAAAGGTAGTGTAAATTTACAAAGAATACTACCTACAACATGCAAAGAATGAAAAGTTAAAACTAGTTCACCAATTGAAAATAGATCTCCAGTTTATGGTATTGGAAATGCCTAAAATCAACTCTCTTCCTCTTGCATAAGTAAAAGATGATGCCTAGAACAAAGAATCTACAGAATATGGACACAAACAAAATTTTCTAGCAATATCATTATGTAAGAAAGTCAATCATGAAAAAAAATGTTCATGAATGTTTCTTTTGGATAATTTGAAATGGGTTGCGAATAAAAGGAAATAGAAATAACATAAGTCTACATGTTCTAACGTTAAGTTAAGGAGGACAAATTTAACAAAACAACCAATACTATCTTAAGGTTTCTAGGCGTCTTTGTAGCTAATGCCTTCGTGATTGAACGATAAAGATATATTATAGTATTATGTTGCGAGAGAGTTGTCCACTTTACAATAGTATCAACAACTTCAAGGTGACACTACCCATATTTGTCAAAAAATATTGAATCTTTCCTTCAACAATATTCAACTGCAAAAAGATCAAGGTAGAGAAGATCATTGTTATCATCCATTCATACATGAAAGGTTAGGAATGTAAAAAAACTATTGCAAAAAAAATTAAAAATAAAATCATTGTTATAATCCATTCATACATGGAAGGTTAGGAATGTAAAAAAAGTTACTGCAAACAAAATTAAAAATACTCCAACACTTAACCAACTACATCCTTTACAATCTTGTGCTTAAAAATTAACCCATAACATATTCTTAAATTCTTTAATATTTTATAAAATTAATATTTTTACCTTGCACAATAAATGTCAACTGCAATATTATGCAATTTATTCCATCAAAATCACTCACTCAGTATAATACCCAAATTGCCATAATCATGTGAATCTATTCATGAAGGTACGAAAGAACCAAAACAACCATATATTTCATCAAAATAACCTAGAAATATTGGCCAATGCAAGATAACCACAAGAATCTAATGAAATAATCATGAAAGCACCAATGACGAGGAACAAAGCAACATATTACATAAAATCAATTGGAAATAGCACCTAGATCTATCTAATTCACAGATACTTACTAGTCCAAGCATGGATGTTCCAAATTCTACCAAAAAACATATGGGTATGAATGAAGCACAAGGACCTTGGTTAGCTAATACACTTTCCGAAAAGTCCATGTACATCTCCCAATAACTTCATAAAAGATTCGGGAAAAGACAATATTTAAAATGCAAAATTTATATAAATATTTTTAAAATTCCAAATTAAGATCCACCTTAGCATCCATAGTGTGCTTATTTGCTAGGTTCACTCTCTAGAACTCAAAATTATGACATTTTTTGGGTTGGGAAGCAAACATAACATGACTTGGTTGTTAGGCTACAGCACGATACTGAATTGAATGAGTTGGAAGGGTATTGAGAATGGGATACCATTTGGTTACAGTTTATACTTATTGACCTTTCCAATTCTAATAGGGATCCATCATCAAGACACTTACTGAATTGAAAATCCAAAATACTCATACCATTATTTTAAAATTTATAATTTTAAATATAAAATTTATACTCAAATACTTAATTTTGATACCATTATTTTAAAATTTAGAATTTTAAATATAAAGTTTATAGTCAAATACATAATTTTGATGATTTTTTATTAAACGGATTCATAATCATTGGATGGTTGAGATTTATATCTTACTTTCATCTTGTGTTTTTCCCTCTCATTTTATTATAACATCTTGTGTGTTTCCCTCATATTTTATTATATAAGGGTAGTGGGATGGTGAGCTTATCCAGAAAGCTAGTATTTTGATTTACCAGTGAGCTCCATCATTTCTTTTACGTGGTGGTCATTTCAATTTATAGAGTTGTTTCCACAATAAAAAATTTACATAAGTTTTTCATTTAAAGAGAATGGTT
>APFE030546235.1:0-11270 GCA_000404065.3 Pinus taeda
GACCTTGTTCCTTTAGGCAGTGAAGAAACACTTTTAGGGACTTAGGAGCCCTCAGTTTATGGACATTTGTGATTAGGGTTGAAGTGCCCAAAAATGTCTATAACAACTCCCAAAAGGGAAACCCTGAAAATAAGTTGGCCCACTTTCCATGGAAGTCATGGACGTGGATGCAGCTGATGGAATACTTAACGGAACTGAAGGAATTACGCTGGTTAGCATTCCAAAAGGGAAAAATCCAATGCTAGAGGCAAAATCTTGGCTGCACCCACTGGAAGATGGAATGGAGGTAGCACCAAATATAGTAGTGTTAATAGCAACGGAAGGTATAGAAACCGTTCCTCCCCCTTGTATGGATATAAGAGTTTGCATACTGCTAGCAATCATGGTGGATGCCATGCTCCCATCAGTGTTCATCGAAGGAAAAGATTGAATTAAAACTAGGCTGGAAGGCCTGTTGGTCAGATTCCTGACATATAATAAAACATTCGGGTGATCGGGAGGAAGAGGAGAATTAGGAGTCAAAAGAGACTCATGAAGCTCTTCGACCTCAATAGCTTATTTTGACTAGAAGAGGACTCTCGAAAGAACTATAGTGTTCCTCTCCTACTCTCTACTTATACCAAGTCTATCTTGTGAATCAATAACTCCAACTAGAGGATCAATCTTTGATGTGTTTGCTACCACTGATTGAAAATCATTGGCAAAATTGCTCCTATGCCTTCGAGGAGAAGGCTCAGCACTCGTAGTTGAAAGCCCACAAAGCCTCCTAGATCGACGGACTGGTCGATCAACCACTTTTAATTATTTTTATGAAATCTATTTAAAGACTCAAAAAAATTGTAAAGCTAGGCAAACTAGGAGAAAATATAACTCCCAATAAAATCCCTAAAGATACAGTCAATCAAACTACTTCCAAGTATTTCCGCTCTAGGTGATGATGACTGGACACCAAAATACAAGGAAGCGAAAATCAAGGACCTTCCGAAAATACTCTGAGGTGATGACAGCCCAGGCCTGCTAGCGAAGGTAGTAGAAAAAGTTATTCTAACCTCTAGACAATAGCCTTTTCTGGTGCAAGCACCAAAGCTTCGCAAGGGTACGCTGCAAAAGTATTGATGAATGTGATGCAATGTCTACCTTAGGTGCCACGGATTCCCCTCCGCAGCCACCTATGTGATCCCTAGGAAAGGAAACAATGGGAACCGGTCCATATCAAAAGCCGAACGAAACAATCGTGAGGCGAGATCCAACAAGTAGGAGAGTTGATACCTCTCTTCCTTATCTTCATTCTCCCTCGTGCTTAACTCCCATTCATGAAGCTTTCCCGGTCTTTCTAACAAAACTGGATTTCGTTCATTATTCAACTCCTATGTTTGATAATTTGAGCTTCCTTGGAGAGTTAACTCTCCACTCACCTATTCCAAGGACCTAAAGAACATAAACTTGTTGGTGTTTGTTAATAACAAATCAAAAATGTCTAGCTCTTTTTTTCAAATCGCTTGATTTTAGAGGGTTTTTCTTTAAGTCAAGGGTATAATGAGAGTGAAACTGATGATGTTTTCAACACAAAAGAAACCAATAAAAACTTAACTATATGCATGCAGTTATTTTCTTTTGATGAAGAGGGATTTCTACTTGGTTCTATGAAAAACTTATATAAGAAAAACACTTTTATTTTTCTTTTCTTTTCATAAACACTCCATACAGACTCAAAATCTAAAAAGACTAAGAATGTTTATGATGCAAACTAACCTACTGCAAATTTAAATGACGATGCAAGATCCTATGAATACTCACACTATAAGAAAAAGTGCTTCTTTATAAGGTCAATAAGCCAACTTGACAATGAAGAGGGAAAAAATTTAAAAGCAAATTTCCCTCAAAACCAAGAAAACAAATTGAAAAAGATCACAATTGCTAAAAAAAAAAACAAAAGAAACCAAAAAACCAAAAGCTTGGAAAGAAAAAGAAAGCAAAAAGCTATGTTTTTGTCTTTTTCTTATAAGGAAACTAAAGAATTTTTTTGAAGTCACAAAAAGAACTACTGAATTCCCAAGATCAAGAAACAAGAACAAGGAGTCCTTACACTTCGCAAGTAATTAAACTCACTAATAAATTAAACTTGAAACAAGAAGGACTACAAACTTGTAAAAAATGATATGAACAGTAGCAAAAGACTTCAACAAACTGAAAAAATGTCAAAAAGAAAACTATCAAGATTGCCAAAGAGACGCTAAAAAAGGCATGAAAAACCACAAGGTCAACAAAAAGGGAAATCCAAGCAAAGCAATTTGAAATATTGGTTATAAACGAAATCAAAACCAATTTCTTGTTCTAGAAAACCAGAACAGCCAAGAACTTCAGACAGAAGCCTTGAACCCAAGACCCAAAACGAAACCCTACTCAAAAAGCAATCCTAGGCCAACTAGGCTTTTCACTAAGAAGGAGATTCGAAATCGAAAAATTGCAAGGGAACTGAGTTCTACAGACAGTGGATGACCAGAAAATAGAAAAAATCACCAAGCAACAAACCTAACTAAGCAAAATATTTTGAAAAAACAATCCAAAATTATGTATACGCGACTGTGTAAAGACATAGAGGCGTGCACACGCGTTTCAAACACAGGAAACTCCCATATACGCGAGTTTGCTTGAGGAAACTAACGTGTATATGCGATTGTACTCCAAGAAAAGCATGTATAAAAGACTCAATCAAGAAAAGAAACAAATCAAGGCCTGATCTAAAAGATCAATCTTGATGCTTGGGAAGCTAATAAGTCAAAGGCACTGTAAAAGCCAAGCAATCAAGAAAACAAACCCTAATCAAGAATGAAAAACCCAAGCTAGGAAAAACAAGAATGTTTTCCCCAATGGAGTCACCAATTCTGTTGTGGGTGGGAGCACCCTAGGGTCTTAGGTTGAAACCCCCAATAGAGCAGAGGGTATACAACAACAAGAAATGTGTAAACAAACAATTTAAATGCTTTAACTATTGAACTGGGAAGAAGTGTCCTTACTTAAAGGTCTAAAGTTTGGGTCGATCCCACCGGGTCCAAACCCTCTGCTTCTTCTAATGCCTTTAAAACCTGTAAATTATCCAAGAAAAGCATATACAATAGTAGTAACAGCAAGCATGTTCATGATATATATGTTAGATCATATAAGCAAATGAACAATTATGCATTAATATAAGATTTATAAACAAATCACAACATGGATCAATGCATAAACACAATAAATATCAGGAACATAACAACATTTGTTTATTGATGTAAGCTAAATGAAAGGTGGAAAACTACAACCTGAGTCTTCCTCCAGCTCCAAGCGGAACCGTCCTGTCCCAACCTCAACAATATTCCTCCATCAATATACACAAGGATATCATAAGATGGATGAAGGATATCTCAAAAGAGGAAACAAGAGTTTCCTAAAGCTTGGGGAGTGCAAGAGGCACATGGATTTCTTCATACTCAACCAGGGATCAATCAACTATAATATCAGTATCTCATCTCTCCTCCCTTTAGGCCATAGTAAATTTTAGGGGTGAATTTTAGCCCAAGGGTGAAATTTAAGGGGTTTTTCATTTTAGAGGGGCGAAATTTTTATAAAACGGTCATTTCATATATTTATCCCAACTTTTATTTAAAAATAATTATTTTTTTCATTTTAGCCCAAAAAAAAGGGCGAATAAACTATGAAAAGACTCATTTGACCCGATTCGCCTGGTTTGGGAGGTTATATTCCATTACAATCGTGTGATTTTCCTGCTTTGCAATGTTAAATTCATTTGCAATCACCCATTTTCTTGTTTGGGAGGTTATATTTGGTCCCAATAAATAAAAATATAAATAAAGTGGAGGTATGGTAAATAAATAAAACCTCTTTTATTACTTACTCCAAAGGTATGATAAATAAATAAAAATATAAACAAACTAGAGGTATGGTAAATAAATAAAACCTCTTTATTTAGTCCATAACCCTTTTTCTATTTAAGAAGGCTCAAAAAAGAGGTTGTATTTAAGTGAATCCTATGGGCCAAATACCATATTTATAAAAGAAGTATGGTAAATTAATAAAAATAAAAATATGGTAAATATAAATAAACGAGAGGTATGGTAAATAAATAAAACAATTTTTTATATTTACTCCATAAGTCACCTTATATTTACGAACAACAAGGATGTAAATAAATAAAAATATAAATAAAGTGGAGGTATGGTAAATAAATAAAACCTCTTCTTATACTTACTCCAAAGGTATGGTAAATAAATAAAAATATAAATAAATTAGAGGTATGGTAAATAAATAAAACCTCTTTTTATATTTAGTCCATAACCCTTTTTCTATTTAAGAAGGCTCAAAAAAGAGGTTGTATTTAAGTGAATCCTATGGGCCAAATACCATATTTATAAAAGAAGTATGGTAAATTAATAAAAATAAAAATATGGTAAATTAATAAAAATATAAATAAACAAAAGGTATGGTAAATAAAAAGAACTTTTTTTTTATATTTACTCCATAAGTCACCTTATATTTAGGAACACTAAAAAAGTGCATTATATTTAGGTAAAGCCTATGGGCCAAATTATTATTAATACTATGCAAAAAAATATTATTAACCCTAATATTAGTATTAATAAAAATAAACATGGTACATGGTATTGACCCATGGTATTCACGTGGAATGTATCCTATTTAAAGGGGGGAATTAAACCAACATAGATCCATCTTTACTCTGGATCTACTAAGCGCCGAGAGGGATCAAATATCGTGAAATGCAAACTAGCATAGAGTGAAAAAATATTTGATCCCTCTAGGGACTTGGTAGGTCAAGTGTAAGAATGAATCTTGTAATTTAATGGTCACTTAACGTTTAACTGGTTAAATTATATTTATATATATATATATAATATATATAATATATCAATTATTAATTTTATTAAATTTTTATAAATTACTAATAATAGTTTTATTAAGGTTCCCAAAGTTTAATGATAACCCATGGTATTCATGTGAGCCATAGACATTTAAATTTCTATGGCTTAGATCCATCTTAATTCTGGGTCTACCAAGTGCTTAGAGGGATAAATAGATTTCATCCCCCTAAGAGTGGTAGATGTGGAGTTAAGATGGATATAGGTTGGTTTTTATGATAATGAAGATATTAAATAGACTTACGAAATTATATTGTAAAAAACATCTTAAGGTGAATGGTTAAAGCTACATTTAATCACTTCACAAAATTTAGAAAAAAGTACCAATACCTCCATTAATATTGGTTTTTTTTATTTAATAACAAAAAAAATCAAAACTGTGAAATCTTATCACTCTTTTCGCATCACCCTCGCAGAAGAGAGATAGTCGTTACCCAGATTTCCCACCATTTTTCAAACATTCTCAATATGATATCTTCATGAAAAAGTTAAGACACTGATGTTGGATTAGTTGTTTGAAAAATATGTTGGTTTGTACAACCTTTCATCTTCTCTGTTATTCTTATTTTGTCGTAATGATCTGTAGGGGTTGGGCCACTACACCATATTGTCATAAAAGGCAAAAATTGTGCACCAAAAAGGAAATTAATCCACATGTTACAACGTTGTTAAAAAATGCAAGATGTATGAAGGTAGTGAATTATGCTAATAAGCAATTTAGATTGGGAGAAGCGTAATTAAATTTTATTATTTAATTGAAGATTTCCAATTAAAATAATAATAAATATACATTTATATATTGATTGGAAGGCTTCTGACAATGGTCACTTCTTTCCATTATATCCCCCTTAGGCCTTTGGGATATCTATTACTTTCTTATATTATATAATTGGGGCTTGCTACTTGTTGGTGTGTTGGGGCAAACAAACTTGATGTGTTTTTTCTGATCTCGCAGTTGGAGTCTATGGAATAAGAAAGAAATTTGATAGCTTGACAAAAGTGGTAGATTTACAAAAGTGGTAGAGAAAAGATTAATCTCTCCTACCTTGACAGAACTGGTGGTCAAGATCAACACCTACAAGAACTTTGTTGTGGACATATTATCAAAACTAATGGAAGGATAATGAAAGAGTGTATGAGTAACGAAACTGTTTACAACATTGCCACGAAACTTGCAACATTGTTGTAGGAACGAGAAAATTATGTTTCTTTTTCCAAGACATGTAGTTAGTATATTCAGTTTAATGAATATATTTTCCATTATCATCATATTATTTTATACTTTAACAAAACATTCGCCAAGACAACAATGTTTTATTATTCGTGAAATAATTTTTCCAAGATCTTACAAGATTTTATAATTTAGTGAAGATTCATTGTGACTTACAAAGATAATATAATTTCTGGTGAGAGATTCGACCTAAAAAAATTATATATAGCATATATATTATTGATAAAATCGCCTCCTCCATTTTTCCTATGTATCATGGGGAATTTGCTCATTTATTATACATTTAAAATTTTAGGGTGGATTCTTTTAAAATTTTCCATGCCTTTAGGCCTTCCCATGGAGGTTTCTTTATACTTCTTCCCAAAAAATTTTTATTTTTATATTTTTATTTTTTTTATATTTTTTTTTTTTTTTTTTTTCCTTTTCCAGTTGGGAAATAGTTGGGGCATGGGCTATAGTAGGTGAGTAATAGGTACAACCCATAAATCTGCCTGAATTTAAGGAGATTTATTATTTTTAATTGTTTTAACACATATATGTGGGCTGGGTATATACTAACCTGCGTGTACACGCTTTTAACACAGGGAAAAGTAGCGTATGGGAAATAAACATTGTTTTTTAGATTTTGGACCAAGTCTGGAAAGGAAGGGTTTCCCTATGCCATAACTAGAGCATCAGAGCTACCAAGAGTGGTAAATGGTGCTATAACAACAATGTTGCTAGTTCCATAAGGAATGTTTTGATCAATACTTACATAAAGTTTACCAATACTTTTGTAATCTATATATAAACAAATGTTGGTAATTTAAGTTAATATCAAAGACAACTTAAAATAAATACAAAGCAAATAAAATAGTTATTGAATGATTGTTTCCTTTTATAGAGTGAGACTAAAGTTTTCAATTTATGGAATTGATACACCAAACTTGATTTATTTTTTCACTCTATTTTTTTCCTTTGCATGATGTAGCTTCAAATCAGTTATCATGCACCAGATATATATAAAAAATACATTATATTAAGCGTAAATGTAAATGAATTCAAGTTTTCCTTTCTAACTACAATTTCTAATATATAATATATATTATATTGTTCTCCAGTCAGTATAGAAAATATGATGTATATTTCTATTGGTCAATGATTTCATAGCATTGACCAGAACATAATTGGAAGGCATGATATAGGAAGCCATAATTAAAAGTACATGATTTCAAGCTTCTTTCTTATCCATAGGTTATAGAGGGTGCATATGTAAGAGGTTCAAGAGTGATACAATGCATCCGTTTACACATAGTTTGTATTTTAGTTTTGCATGGACACATAATTGTAAATATGCTATGTAATAAAATAACCTCGAAAAAGTAGTAAATTCTCTCATAGTGTAAATCATATGTCTATTTTTTTAATTTGTTGTGACTTCCTTCTCCATATAACAAATCCCTAACACCGCACTACTCTATGTCGAAATAAGGTTGTTAACTACGACAATATTCATGGATCTTAGACTTTTACCAATGTGATAATTTTGTTGTTTTTATGTTTTGACAATAGTAAGATTTTTTGTTCCTTTTCTAAAATTTATTATAAAATACAGAATCTCTACATATAACAACTCACAAATACAAATAACAATTGAAAAAGTGAAAAAAATGGATCAAAAATCATGTATATTTTGATAATATTATTATATTATATTTCTAAAAGGTAAAAATGTGTTAAAAGTTTTAAATACTTTGATCACAAGGTTATATAGCATTGATAGAATCATTAACAAGCTGTTTATTTTGTAGGTTATTGCAAACCTTACAACAAATATTCAACAACAATATCTAAATCAAAATTAAAGTACAAATTTCAAATTCTACAATTTGCGACTAAAAATTTCAACATCGCAAATAAAATTGGTCAAGGAGGTTTTGGTTCAGTGTATAAGGTGATTTCATGATAATTTTATGCTATTGAGTTTTTAAGTATCTACGAGATAAATTTATAGCACATTTGAACATGATATATTGGACATGTGGTAGGGAGTTCTACTAGATAACATGGAGATTGTTGTGAAGAGACTATTTTCCAATAGAGAGTCGAGTGTAAGTGACTTCTTTAATGAAGTGAATCTAATAAGTAGAATTCAACGTAAAAACCTTGTCAATTTTCTTGGGTTTAGTGTGGATGGTCCAGACAAACTCTTGGTCTATGAATGCCTTCCCAATAAGAGCCTTGATCACATTTTATTTGGTAATGTTTCCTATTCCTATAAATCGATTTTTGTTATAGCCAACATGCACATGTCAAACATTGCTATTTCGAATTTATATTTAATTTATTTGTGATATAATTTTATTTTGACAGAGCAAAACATGGGTAAATTGTTAAAATGGCATAGGAGGTTTGGAATTATATTAGGAACTACTAGTGGGCCAGCTTATCTTCACCAAGAATCACATATACACATCATCCACTAAGACATAAAAATTAGCAATATTCTATTAGACCAATATTTCAAGCCTAAGATTTTAGATTTTGGGTTGGTTAGACACTTTTGTGAAGATCAAACTCATTTGAGCACAAAAATTGTTGTAAGTAGGTGAGAATATATTAAATGAAAATAATCATTCTTAAAAGAAAATGTTATTTACACTTATTTTTGTTTTCGCAGAGGTTACATGGCTCTGAAATATCTTATGCATGGCCATTTGACAAAAAAAGTTGATGTCTATGATTTTGGGGTGCTAGTTGTGGAGATTGTTAGTGGCAGAAAGTATATAATAGCTATGCATGTCAATGACATGCCATCTCTCTTAACATCCGTAATGGCCTCAACATAATATACATAATCTTCATTTGACCTTGTAATAAAATATTATGAATATATTGAAATCTATAATATTTATATGATGCAGATTTGGAACCATTGCCTGTTGGGCACCATTTCAAACATAATTGATCCAAACATTCAAGAAAAATGTCATGACAATTCATGACAAGTTGTTCACGTGGCTCTCCTTTGCACACAGGGTTCTGCAACACTACATCCTTCCATGTATAAAGTTATCATGTTCCTCACCAACAAAGACCAAAATATTCCAGTAGCTACTCAACCTCCCTTTATACATGTTACTCATTCATAATCAAATATTAATGTTGGTGTTATGTCACAATCACAATCAAATAATAACTAAAGTGTTGTACTTCCATCAGAAATGTGTAATCCAACATTAAACATTGCTTCCTTCCAATGTCCTTAAACACCATTTCAACTAGCTCTTTTGGTCCAAGATGACAGGGTAATTGTTTCTAAGAGAATAAATTAGCTAGTCCTACATAGTGTGGGTAGTTATTATTATTTATTGTAATGTTACCACATATTAACATTCCTTATTTAATAGAGTTTGTCTTTTACTCAATTAGCTTTTATCAACTTTTATTAGAGTGGAATTAATTTAGTAGACTTTAAAGATTGGATTGCAAGAAATCTATGATTTTATGTGGATCTAATGTGGATCAATTTAAACCACATTACAATCACAAGGATAGTAAATTCCAATTAATTCATATGACCTTATCTCCCATTTCAATTTTATATGAGGTTGTGATTGAATAAAGATCCATGGTAAATAAATACAAAAATATTCAAATAATTCATAATTATATAAATAAAATCATAAATCACATAGAAAATAGAGAAGATAACATCGTAATATATTTAAAGTGATAAGAATTATTAAGAAAGAAATATGGAAATGCCAGTATCTTTTATGCAAATCATTAGGTAGAAAAAATGATGCTTATGGTAGAAATTATAATTTGGGAATGGTTTCTCTTGAAGAAAATCCATCAAAACTAGAGGCTTAAAGTGTGAAAATGGCATATTTATAATAAATTATGTTATAACGCAATGCTTGTTTCATATTTCTTAAAGAGTATATTGTTTATGGATGAAAACATGAGTATTTTGTAGGTCAATGATTATCTATATCAAATAATGCTTAAGGAAAATGTTATAATTTAGTGATAATATTTTCTTGAAACAAAGCCACTATAAGTAGAAAAAGTAAAAATGACATCTCTCAAGACCCAGTCTATAGCTGAGATGAAAATGGATGAACTAATTATCTATAAAAGCAAAGAGAAAAAGTGTAAAAATGAAATTCCTTAAAACCCACTCCATATGTGAAATGAAAATGATCGAATCAATAACCACCCAAAGAAACCATGGTTAAAGTATACAAAAATAATAAACTATAATATAATTATAGGTTATTTTGGGTAAATGTGTCAGAATGGAATCTCTCAAACCCACTCTTTTTTGTGAGAAAAAAATGGTCAAACTAATAACCCAAAAGTGTAAACGTAGAGGGAAAAAATGTAAAAATGAATCTATCAAAACCCACTATATATATGAGATGGAAGGATTGTTATTGAAGAAATAATATGTGATAGATTTTCCTTAAATCAAAACCACTATAAGGAAATGGCCAAAAGGATAAAATGACATACCTAAAGAATTTTACATTATATATACTTGTTTTGAAGTGATCATATTGTGTAAGGAATGAAACATAAGCATGTCTTAGATAAATTATTATTTTATAAGAAAATTATTGTTATGGAAGGAATTATAATTTAGTAATAGGTTCATAAAACAAAACCATCATAAGTGAAGGGTAAAAGTGTGAAACCAACACCTATAGAAACACATTCTATATATGAGATGAAAATGAATTAACCAGTTGTAGAAATTCTCATTGTAGATTAAACTGATTATGCAATGTACTAAAGAAAAATACTTAATCCACTTCTACAATCAAACTTGTGGAATCTTAACCGATTTGAGCAAGATCAAGCAGAACACATATAACAGAGAAGAAGAAATCATACACACATGAAACACAGAAGAATACTCTGGGGAAAGCCTCAGCTAAAAACCCCACAATTTGTATTATCATACAAGTGGAAATATCTCAGGATTACACAAATCTTTAGCTCACAAGCTATCCAACTCTCAGTACAATCCCTCACTGCTGCTCATAGACATAATGGATAACACATATGCCTTCCTTCAATCCTCCAAGCCTCCTATTTTCTTGCGGAGTTTCTCCTGG
>APFE030546237.1:0-47055 GCA_000404065.3 Pinus taeda
AAACCATATTGCAATCGAACGGTTGATAATAGTAATCAGAATGAAATGCAGTCACCCTTTTTTCAAAATATCGAATATAATACAAACCATATTGCAATCGAACGGTTGATAATAGTAATCAGAATGAAATGCAGTCACCCTTTTTTCAAAATATCGAATATAATACAAACCATATTGCAATCGAACGGTTGATAATAGTAATCAGAATGAAATGCAGTCACCCTTTTTTGAAAATATTGCCGTTTCTTAGTTTGTGTGTATTTTTATAGTTTCAAACCATTGTTGTGTACCAGTTTCCAACCAGTTGTCTATAATGCGATTTTTTTAAAGTTTTTCTGGTGGTTTTTTCTAGTCAAAATTTAGCAGCAATTTATTGGAATTGCAAGTTTGATAGCTATTTTTTGCACAATCAAAGCGTCTCAGGGGTTTTTCAACGTGGTGAATACAAATATACAGTTAAAAAACCATTTTAACTGCAATAAATTAAGATTTAACCTCAATTTCTTCCGCCCTATTCCATCACCAAAATCTCCAAAAAATCGCATTATAGACAACTCCGTTTCCAACCATATTCTTGAACAATAGTTTTAACTATATTCATATTAAACTATTGCATCTCTATTAAATTCAAAATAATCACCTGTTTTAAAATAAACCCACTCCTCGATGTTTTCATCTGGGGCAATATGGGTTTCATTTAAACTATATTAAAAAGGGGTTTACAAACTCACAGCTCGATGTTTTAAACTGGGTTTTTATATGGCAATATGGGTTTCACTGAATTCTAAAAATGGGTTTATAACTACCTTAAAATGAAGGTTTAAATCCTTTTAAAACTAAAATTTAAAGTGGAAAGTGGGGTCTTATATTCATGGTATGGGTTTTAATAAAATGTTAAGTTTAAATTTAATTTAAGAATAAGTTTAGATATTATTTTAAAATTTAGGGTCAAACTATTTATTTAATAAAATGTAGAGGTTTAAATTATTTAAAATAAAATATATATATATATTTAAAATTCAAGTTGAATTATTTAAAATTCTCGGTTTCAATATCTATAAAAAAATATTTTAATAATAGATTTACAATTATTTTAAATTTGTATTTTTAAGTTTAAAGTGGAACGACAGTTTTAAAATGGTTGTACTTGTTTCAATAAAGTGTAAAGTGTGAGTTTAAATTGTCCACCGGGTGTAGAATAGATAGTGATAGGGTGAGGAGTGATGGGGTGGGGTGTATTGGTTGTATGTATTTTTAAGTTTTTCAATAAAGTGTGAGTTTAAATTGCCCACAATGATGGGTGTACATGATGAGGTTTATTGGTTGTATGTATTTTTAAGTTTAAAATGGTTGTAATGGAACGTGAGTTTTAAATGGTTGTATGGATTTCAATAAAGTGTGAGTTTTAAAATGGTTGTATGGATTTCAATAAAGTGTGAGTGTAAATTGCCCACGGGTGTATAATAGACAACAATGGGGTGTAGAATAGACAACAATGGGGTGCACTCGCTGTACTATTAAATCACTACGTGATGTGAAAGTCACGGGTGCAAAAACACAATCAAGTACACAATCGAGTTAAGGACTAGCGGAGTACAACGCCAAATGATTTGAAGCTTAGATGCCACGTGTCACAGTTTCTCAAATCACACATGAGCGTTGATGTAATCTTTGATAAACTCAAACCACTTGACCCAGAAAAATATGAGTTTAAAATGAAAAACAGATTTTTTAAAATGTGTCTATCACTTTCAATCACACATGAGCGTTGATGTAATCTTTGATAAACTCAAACCACTTGACCCAGAAAAATATGAGTTTAAAATGAAAAACAGATTTTTTAAAATGTGTCTATCACTTTCAATAAAAAGTGGGTTTGAACTAATTTAAAATTAAATTTACATCTATTTTAATATCTAAATTTAAACTATTTCAAATTCTAGTGTCAACATCAAAGTGAAACTATTTTTAAAATAGGTTTATAACTATTTTAAAATCTTAATTTAAATTATTTTAAAACTATAAGTTAATGTATGTTTTAAACAAGCTGTGCATTTTCAATACATTAATCTAAAATTGGGTTCTTAGCTATTTTAAAACTATGGTTTTTAAATATCACAGCGATCATAGCATTCATAGAAATGAAACATAAACACATAATCACATAATCACAAATAGTTACAAATTTTAGAAATCTAAAGCACTGTAACTCTATGTGCATTTCGTAAAATATTTTAAAATTCTAAATCAGTGCAATAGCCAAATGATGAGGAGTAGTATCGATCAACCACATACCCTCCTTACTGGATTTAATCCTCCACGAAAAGTTAAAAAGTTTGAATATTTTGACAGGGTAAAAAATGGGGTCAATCCCTCACCAAAACTCGGATAAAGTCGAACGAAAGATTCAAAATAAATTCATGAGGAAGTGGGATCTCTTTAAGATCCACTCGAGGGTCTAGAAGTTGGTTATGGGTAGAGAAACAGTGTATTTGGTATTCTGCAGAAGATAGAAATCCAACTCTATGTGCATTTCGTTAGATTTATTGATTATATATTTCATATTTATATAGTTAGTTACAAATTTTATAAATCTAAAGCACAACTCTATGCATTTTGTTAGATTTATTGTTTCATGTTCAAGTGTTTATTTATAAAATTGTATTTTATTTATGCTTGTACTATAGTTTAATAGGGCAGTCATAATATTTTGTGCTTTTATTAAAGTTTCAAATTGAGAAACAAAGCTAGGATAATGATGCCATACAACCTCCATAATGCATTACCTAAAATCCCATTCCACTTCCAACCATATTTAAATATTTCACAATATGCATACTCCACATAGAATTGCACTAGTTGATTCGCCCCTCCAATTCCTAGTAACTTTGATAAGTGGTCTAATAACTATGTGACATAGGTGTGACATAGGTGAGTAGTAGCAATAATTCAGATTGGTTCCACTTCCCACTAGTTGATTCCACCCTCCGCTTCCTACTAACTTTGATAGGTGGTCTAATAAGTGTGTGACATGTGTCAATATAAAAGGGCAGTCATAATATTTTGTGTTTTTATTAGAGTTTCAAATTGGGAGGCAAAGCTAGGATAATGTTGCTATAAAACCTCCATAATGCATTGCCTAAAATCCCGTTCCACTTCCAACCACATTTAAATATTTCACAATATGCATACTCCACATTGAATTGCACTAGTTGATTCCACCCTCCACTTCCTACTAACTTTGATAGGTGGTCTAATAAGTGTGTGACATAGGTGAGCAGTAGCAATAATTTCGATTGGTTCCACTTCCCACTAATTCTAATAGTAAGTAGCTTAATAAATGTCATGTAAATGAGGCTTAGCAATAATTTAATCACTCCACTTCACTTTTTACCATTCTCATAGATGAATGGTAATAACTCCACTTCACTTTCTACCATTCTCATAGATTACCTAATTAGGGAAAATGTTTGTGTAATTAGGCCGATAGGCCTTCCTTTGAAAGACACTTTCGTCGTCCTTTTGTTTCTAACGTTGACACCTGGCGTCCACATTCAGCGGGAAATCGTTCATATGTGTCATGCAATTTCTGTTTATTCTCAGCAATTTCGGAGAACAAGCACCACCCTTCTGCTTTCCACTGACATTTGTGCACATTTTCAAGATATTCTACATGGTATCCCTCAATTACTCATCATGGTCTTCATCCTTCAGACGGACGAAATTGTAGGCATTTTTTTTATGGTTTTCATCCTTCAGCGAAATGGAAGGCATTTATGTTATGGTCTTCATCCTTCAGGCGGAATGGTAGGCATTTTTGTTATGGGCACCAAACTTAAAATTACTGAGAAGGCAGTTTAAAGTTAGCAGCGATGGGGGTTTCGAGACACCACCTTCTTTTATTTCTCATAATATGACAGAGTAGGTGAAATGCCTGAACTGGAGTGATTTTCATTTAATAATTGGACGAGGAACAGGCGCTTTCTTTTAGTGCAAGAAGCTTCCGCCAGAGACATCTTCCTCCCTTCACTTGCTTCGGGCTTCCACTTCAAAGTTCTTTCCAAGGTAAATATCGTTAAACTCAGCTTTGTAATTTTTTGAACTTTATCTCAATTTTACCGTCAAATTTGGCCCCTTCACACTCGTACACTATTTTCCTTTTAGCCGCAAACCCTAAATCCTGCATCTGCTTCTGCTAGAGTCTTTTGAAATTACTGTTATTTCTTTTAAATGAATCTATGAAACCATAGGTTGCTTAATTTTTTACTCGCACCAAATGTCTCTACGTCTTAGGATTAACTTATCTTCTAAATTTGAGTTAAATGCCCTCTTCTTCTTGCTTAGATTATTAACATTGTTTTCTTTTCAGCCACAAACCTTAAATTCTTCTTCTGCTATAGTCTTTTGAAATCATTTTTTCTTTCTTTTAATTAAATCTATGGAAACATAGGTTGCTTAAATTTTTACTCGCGCCGAATGTCTCTGCGTCTGAAGATTAACCTATCTTCTAAATTTGAGTTAAATGCCCTCTTCCTTTTGCTTAGTTTTTTAAGCATGCCAGATATCTCTGCGTTTCAAAGGGTTAACTTGTTTCTTCTAAATTTAAATTTGAAGACCTCTCATTCAATCAAGATAGCTTTAAGTTTTCTTTAAAATAAAAAATGATTTTAACCTAAATTTACAAAAATCACCATATTCTGCCTGATCATTCTTGATATTGCCTCCAGTTTACATTTAAGTTCATACTAACTCCAATGGATGTTATAGTTGGTAATTAAGCTACACAAATAAAGCGGTTCAATACAAATGCTGTTATGGGAATTGAGGTTGATTTGAAACTGCTAGAATCTTTTGCAGATACTCAATTTCATGACAGTGGCTTGGATGAGCTTGAAGGTGCAACAGATCTAGAAAAGTCTTTGTTAGAGGCAAGGCAGTTGGTTAGTCTTTTATTAAACAACCATTTTTATAAGGGAGAAGCATTACAGTTCTTTGGATTACAGAAAGGTGGTCATGATTTCTGAGAAATACAAAGATTCATCTGCCAGACTCTTTGGAACCTTTGGGTTCGCGAACTTTGAAGAAAAATGCAAAGAAAAAATCACTTGAGACATTGATAAAGAGACTGAGAGAGTTGAGTTGATGTAATGATGAAAATGCTTTATTTATGGAGTTGGAAAATCGCCACTTTGTAGGGTTAATAACCTTGTCTAATAATCATTACTGGAAAAGAGGCCATTGCCTCAATTCTTCTTCTTTCTAAGTTCCTCATCCTATTGTTTTGTAGTCACCATCAATAGTCACAACTGGTGTTCTGGTAAAATATTCCTCCTCGAGAGCAATGGAATCTTAGTTAATGGACATTTATAACAAATTCTTGTGAAGTGTGGAGGATGGGGCTCCATTCATGTATTATCACACTTACAATGTAAGCCTTCCAGGCCCATGTATTCACAATTTTTCCTTTTTGTTGTAGAAAATATATCTAAAACAACTAGGACAGCATTTGAAATTCTCAAATTCTCTTCCTTTTTTGGTTCAAGCATGTCAACATTTTTAAATACATGTGAATGAATCTGGACCCCAAGAAATACATCTTGAATCAGAACGCCTTGTGGTTTTATTTATGTTCTTCACCGTTTACATGCTGCTCTGTTCTCTTTTTCTCTTCCACTATAAAGGACTTACATTCCCAGTCTGTTTTGTCTCCTATATCTTTTACTCTATTTCAGATTTAATAAGTTGCACAATATCAATAGCAGCTCAAAAGGTGAGCCGGCAGGCAGTGTAGACTCCAAACATCACAGAGGTTCTATCAACCTATATTGTGAGCTATCTGGTGCATTATACTTGTCTACTATCAGAAAACAGTAGCTGCATTCCTATTATGTAACATGGAGCTGGCATTTTGTTCCTTTTGATTCAAAAGTTTCAAACTAATGTTGAACGAAGTTTCTGTCGCTTCTTTGTTGATTTTTCTAGGTGTTTGATTCAAGAGCACATATTTTGAACTTGAGAATTAAATCTGAATGAATGAAACGTCTCTACATTGATAAGGATGATTGAATGCCAATGCAAATATATATTACCTTTCTTTGGGATATCAAGTCCCGCTTTAGCACTATTGTGAACAGATGGCAGAGTGCAAGGAACCCATCTGATGCTTCCCAAAGTTGGACTTTTGCACCAACATTTGTGTATGCATTTAAACTTCCAGGGCTATTGTCCCTCGCTCTCTTGATTTCAGATTAGCCAATACAAAGAGGCCCTGGAAGAGATGCAGCACTCAACCAGGCAAGAATATATTGTGTCTCTCAGGAGGTGCATGGTTTTCTTAATGTATTTTATTTACTTAAAACATGTGTATATATTGTCCCATATATTTTGGATATTTTCGATGAGAAAATTTTCATTAATCCACTGAGTTTCACATTTTTTTTAAGAAGTAATAGGCAGTTTCTTTGATTAATTTTGTAGAAATAGTAGTGGCTTTTTAAGGGGTGCATCAAAATATCCACTAAGTTTCACATTTTTTTTAAGAAGTAATAAGCAGTTGCTTTGATTAATTTTGCAGAAATAGGAGTGGCTTTTCAAGGGGTGCATCAAAATATCAGGGAGTAACCAGGTATGAATTTAATTTGATGAAAATTTTTGGATTATTGTGTGAACTTATAATCACTAAAGCTTCACTCAATGACATATCAAAGAAATCGCATAAAATAAACTGTCTTTATATTTCAAACTGAAAGTCATTCTTTTATTTTTCCTCTTAGTGTTAAGAGAAGCTACTCCATGGTATAAGTTGAAGTCTATAAAACAATGAAATTTGCCGATTACAAAGGCAGACATCACATGTCCAGCCCAATACCAGTGACTTCTGGATTGCTTCAGAGTTGGATATCGGTCTCTTCTTTCCTAGGTGGCTATGATCAAGAAGAGAAAGCTGCGAGAGCTTATGATATGGAAGCTCTCAATTACTGGGGACTTAGAACAACCACAAACTTTCCTATATGACTGCTGATGATATGGAAGCTCTCAAATACTGGGGACCTAGAACAACTACAAACTTTCCTGTATGATTTTTATTTAATACTGGATTCAACATAATTGTAAAATAATTATATTTCTGAAGCTCTAATATATCATACACCATAAAATTTGCCATGTTTAATGTGCTTTGGCCATCCTGTGCATCAAGGTATGTATAACTGAGATTCTTGAGGGGTTTTACGTGCCTTAAAGAGTTTCTAACTTTTTAAAATTGTTTTTCAATAGTTGTACGTCTGAATGAAAACAATGTGTTTTTCTATTTTGCTCTCTTAATTCCATTGGTGTTGCGTTTTAAGCATAATTATTGAGAAAACCGTATAAACTAGTTAGTGAGCCTTATGAAAAGTAACAACGCTAAACCATAGAAGCCTGCTTGGTCATATATGAGAGTTGCATTACCCAAATTGAATTTGAAGTTTGCTTGATGCAATATCTATAGGAGTCATGATTTTCCATTTAGGTAAATTGTTACCATTCTAAGTAATGAGAGTATCGAATTGTCGGAAGCCTTTCCATTATAGAGCGATTAATAATAGATAAACCAAGAATCCGCAAATGAAAATACAATAGTAGACTATTTATATTAATCCTGCACTTATAAAAACTAGTGCTATTATATTATGCTGATTTCTCTATTTAGATCTGTAACCTTATATGTTTCCAAATCATATTCATTTTAATTTTTTACAAAAAATACTTACTTTATATAAAATATATAAATTTAGACGGTACTTCTTATATGGTTTTCAACATTCGTTATTTTCTATTTTTAATATTTTTTACAAAAATACTTGTACTTTTAAATTCTGTATAAAAATTCAACAATTCTAATTTCATAAGTCTATCGGCCTCTCTTTGTACCTTTTAGGACAATGGCTAGTTTATAGTTATGGATCTATTCTACTTCCCACTATCAACATTTTAATTCTAAGTTATTTCCCACTATCAACATTTTAATTCTAATTTTCATAGATGAACTAATTAGGAAAAATGTTTGTGTAATTACGCTGATACGGAAAATGTTTGTGTACCTAAGCCAATAGGCTTTTTTTTAAATCAGTTCCATTGTGTGCACTTTTCTCGTCTATTTGACACTTGTACACAAATTTTTATGTTATTTTTTAGCTCTCCACTTCACTATTTTCCCAAAATTCTACTATTTTCCCAAAATTCAATAGAATTTATGGATGGGAACACTGAGATACCAGAATGAGAGAATAGGTGCGAGAAAAGCTCAGACATCAACATATCAGCATACCCAGACCTTTCTAACCATGAATTCATACAGGTGTTGTCATCTCGGGTGGAGAGGACTCTAGCCAAAAACCGCGTGTTCAACGCTGTACAGGTGCCAGAAATGTGCATAGAGCTGTATCTGCACAGGATTTTGAGGTATGTTAAAGTGCATTTTATCTGTGTTTGTGACAGCTTACATCGGCCGCCTTATTCATTTCCATCCTCAATTCCGCATTACTTTTGCGAACATCCACAGGTTGTTCATTACTTCATTCATGTTCGCCTCCAAGTTCATCGAAGACCTTTAAGGGAATCCTCTATCCAATGCAGTGATTATCATCTATTGCTTTTTAATATCGATTTTGATTTTGTTAGCAGGAATTCGTATTAAGCGATAGTAGTAGGATTGAACAGTGAAGAAATAAATAGAATGGAGATGGCATTTTTGTTTCTGATGAGCTTGAAGTTTTAGGTGACATTGCGTGGAGATTCCAAATTGAGAAAAGCCTTCTTACATTCGTTTTTTCTGGTGCCACACTACAGAAACTCTTTTCTAGTGCCATGCGATAGAAACTCCACTACCGCGACATAAAAGGTATCGTGGGTCTTTGTATTTGACAAAAAGAAAATATTGCAGACTCATTTCTACAAACAGACTGTAAAAGGAATCTAATTGTGGATTTAATTATCGAGAGAATGAGAAAACAAGGAATAAGTTGATTTTACACTCTATGATGATATTTCTAGAATGTATTTTTCAAAATTGTGAACGCATATACTCTTCCCTCAATATATCTGTAAAAGGAATCTAATTGTGGATTTAATTACTGAGAGATTGAAAAGCCGTGAAGGCACTGGGGATCAAGGAATGTTCCAAATCCTATGAGAAAACAAGGGATAAATTGATTTTACACTCTATGATGATATTTCTAGAATGTATTTTTCAAAATTGTGAACGCATATATTCTTCCCTCCAGCACATGATAACTTTTACATGGTAATTTTGTGATTTCTTCTTTGAAGTTGCTCTTATTCTTTTGAGAAACTTCGGCAGAATATGTACAGTCATATATGGAGGCAGGCAAGCGTTTTAGTTATTGCTCTTCGTCAAGATTGAAATTGATGTAAGGCTTTTTGGTCCAGTCCAGCACCTTCAGTTGCGGGATATAATTGTAAAAATGTGGAAATGAATGATCTTGTGGCTACTGAAACTTTTCTTTATTGTCCTCTGTTAATAATACTCGAATATTTAAAGATTGCAGATCCATTTACTGAGAGGGTTTTGCATTAAATTTTGAATGACTATCATTTGTCTTCCATACGAATAGAAAATGCTTTTTCAAATTCTAGCAGGTGGGTAAGATCTTTTGCTTTTCCACACGTTCTATCACGTGCTAGGCAATTCTAGAACTATTAAAGGAGCGTTACACGGTAAGTTCGAATGTGACCTGTCTTGAAGTTCAGAATGCTAAAGGGTCATGTTGCAGAGTTCGTTCCAATTCAAAATTCAATCAAACACCGGGTATACCTAGATTTACATGGCATTGGGGTTAACTGAATTCTTCATTGATTTGCATGTAGAAACTTATTAAAATATGATTTTCCCATAGTTTTTTTAGTGAGGCTGGCCAAAGTTTTAGGGGTTTCTACAATTCGGATGAATATCCATTACCCTTCGTCACTGTTTTTCTAGATGGTTGTTTTGAGCAATGTTATTTTATTTATTTATTGTATAAAATATTGAAGGAGTTAATACTAGTACAAATTTACGTGACATTGGGGTTAACTGATTTCTTCATTGATTTCCATGTAGAAAATGATTAAAATATGATTTGCCCATAGTTTTTTGAGTGAGACTGGCCAAAGTTTTAGGGGTTTCTACAATTCAGATAAATATCCGTTACCCTTCGTCACAGTTTGTCTAGATGGTTGTTTTGAGCAATGTCATTTTATTTATTTTCTATATAAAATAATGGAGTTAATACTAGTACAAATTTATTTTAACTCGAGGTTTATTAAGCTTTGGTAAGGATTTAAAGAAACCTAAGTGTTAATTTATTACATTAAGAAAATTCAAATTTAAGATGAATCTATGTTATTTATAAATATAACTTAATTATACTTGTATATTTATAAGAAATTGTTGTTTTTCTTGCATTTTAATTTATGAAAATTACTTACATCCATGCTTGAGCTGTAGGATGCACCTTTTCTCTCCAAAAGGGTTCTTTTAGGCTGTAATATCACTTTTTTCCATGTGAACATTGTGGCTAAGATGGTAGAAACCCACACTTTTAAGAGTTCTAAATTGTTAGTCTATTGGGCTTGGTCAATACAGATCTTTGCATACTAAAAGCCCAGGTTCAAACCTGGGCAGGAATAGAGCCCTAGAAATTAAGTTACAGCTGAGTTTGATAGCGTTTTGTATGCAATATTCTTAAAAAAGGAGTGGAAATGGTTTAGATCATTTACATAACAGTTATGAGAAACAAAAGTTTGAAATGATGAATTTAAAATTATGTGATTTTCAAGATATGCTAGACATGGCATGAAAAAATTATGGCAAAACAGTTATGAGAAACAAATGTTTGAAAGGCTGAATTTAAAATTATGTGATTTTCAAGATATGCCAGACATGGCATGAAATAATTATGGCAAAACTTTTAGTCATGGTGAAGTGTGATCACCACCGAAGAATTATGTAATTTTCAAGATATGCTAGACATGACATGAAAAAATTATGGCAGAACAGTTATGAGAAACAAATGTTTGAAACACTGAATTTAAAATTATGTGATTTTCAAGATATGCTAGACATGGCATGAAATAATTATGGAAAAACTTTGACATGAAATAATTATGGCAAAACTTTTAGTCATGGTGAAGCGTGATCACCAGCTAAGGAAGTAAGCATTTAATAGAAGTTTAAGGAAATTGCGTTACACATGTACTTCTTCAATTTATAATATAATAAACATTTTTTTTTATATAATTTGATATTGTAATAAGTTTTTTCAAGGTAGTGTTGTTAATTAGGACTGCTAGTTGTTAGTTATGTATCAGGTCAATTCCTTAGGCTCAGGGTTGCAATTATGACTAGAGTTTTGAGTTTAGATTTTCAACTACTTGGACATCATTTTTGTGCATGGGATCCACTGCAGCTTATGTTTTATTTGGTGTTTACAAGTTTTTACCAAGCTAAAGTATTTCTTAGAAGCGACCCTGACATATTTATCCATAATTGAGCTTCCATTTTGACATTGTACAAAGGAAACGAGAAATTGGAAATGACTCGTCTGTTTAAAAGATCCAGATCACATATTTCCTTGCAACAAGATTCCACTTTAAGATATTCTTTGTGATCTGGTTTTTATTTGGTGTTTACAAGTTTTCACCAAGCTAGAGTATTTCTTAGAAGCGATCCTAACATATTTATCAATTGAGCTTCCATTTTGACATTGTACAAAGGAAACGAGAAATTGGAAATGACTCCTCTGTTTAAAAGATCCAGATCACATATTTCCTTGCAACGGGATTCCACTTTAAGATATTCTTTGTGATTTGGTTGTTTGAAGATTTTGTACTGGAACTTGGTAGAATTGTTCAGCTCTAGATGACATTCTCAAGCAAATGCTTTCCTCTACTAAATTCAGCTCCTCGTGTGTTTTAGGGTTTTTTATTGGTATTGTGGTTGGCTACACTCATGGACTTTTGCAAATATCATTGGTGTAATTGTTCAAATAATTTGAGAGTACTTTGAGAGCACCATGTTACATGCAAGCTATATTTTTGAGTGGATTCATTGCTTATTCTGACATATTTTGAGTCCTCCGTCCTTTAGTTTGTGGCTGGTTTTGGTCTAGATTCAGTCTGAGGGTTCGGCCCAGTATCTTCTCTTTCATAGTTTAGTAATTTGTAATTTTGTTTAACTCAATTTAGTACCTGACCTTGTTATATGTGTGTATCTGTCTATAGTTTGGATAGCTTTAGAAAATTCTTTATATTAGTCAATTACATGTGAGTTTATATTTCCTGAGTCGTTAATTGTGGAGTTGATATCTAAATCATGGTTTGGTAAAGTGTTTTTGAGAAATAACTAAATATATGTATCAAAAGGTTTGCATAAATTGTACAGATGTTGATATACAGAAGACTTTATGTTTTTATGGTGAGGGACTTTTCCAAACTTACAAATGCAGTTTTAAAATTGGGCAAGTGCAAAAAACTGTGAAGTATATCTTAAGGCTTGTGCAACAGTGTTGAATGTAGAAGCCAGCTATGCATTTGAATCTGCAATTAGATTTTTTCTAAAAGTCATGTCACTGTAGCATTTAGGGGATTCATAAAGCATTGGGCATTTATTAATGCACAGATCAAATGTGGAATTCACACGGATTCAAGTAAACAAGCCACTGCTATCTAACAATGGAGCTGTTTTATTGTTTTCCCTTGGGTATTTCTTGATAAATATGCCTTATGTCCCTTAGCAGCTAGACCGATTGGCCTCTACTAAGTGTTCACTGGTGTGAGGTCAGCAGTTTGATTTCCTGTTGGGGTCTTGGGATGTAGGTTTTCCATCAATTTGTAGCTCTTTGTACCATTTCTTACGTGGCTGGGGTGGTTTATAGCGGTAGCTGGTTCGAATGCTCTGAAACTTTTGTTAAGTCGATGAGGCATATGATGGCTAGTTGCCGATTTCCTGCAGGATCTAATAAAATATTCCTAACTCAATATCTGTATGAAAACACAAGTAAAAATAACTTTCCTTCCCTTTGCATTCATGGGATGGGAACTTTTCATAATGTTAAGCAAAATTATTTGCAACCAACAACTGAGCACACTATATATACGTAGAGAGAAATTGGGGATCTGAAAATTTAGATGCAAGCCATTACAAAGTAACCAGGGAAATTAAAAAGTTAACCACGGAAAGAATGCATATGCATTCTAGAGTACACATGATTTCTACTCTGAAAAACATGTGGAGTTACTACTATGAAAAGGTGATCTTCAACAATTTAAAACAAGAAGAGCATCAAAATTGCCTATCCAGGGTTTGTGATCTCACGTCCTACAATGGAGTGATATGGAATACAAACAAGTCAAATTACAAACCAGTTGAACAATTAAAGTTGTTAGGAAATATTTTAGTCAGTAGTCTTTGAGATCTAACTTATTATGGTGCAAATGTTGTATAACTACACAAATGCAATTATAAAATTCAGCAAGTGAGGAAAATTTGTGAAGTATGTCTCAAGGCTTTTGCAACTTGTGTTTAATTTATAAATGCGATTAAGCAATCTCACGACTTTTATTGATATAGGCTGATTCTAGAGCTCGCGTTATTTTTTTTTAAGGAAATATCTGGCCAGATCCACCCAAAGGGATCACATCGCACCAACTTATTAGCAGAGCCTAACCCTGAGGGAGTCAAGGAGAATTGACCCCGCGACCTCCCATTAGCGAGATGCTTTAGGGACAGGAACTCAACCAATTGACCTAACCCTCCAGGCTATAGAGATCGCATAAGTAGAAAAGAACATAAAATGATTATCCTACGATTGAATTATTTTAATCTTTTCTTTTGTGGGCATCTCTTGTGTTTTTCCCTTGGAAAAAAGTTGTAATTTCATTGAAACTTAAAAAAATAACAAAATTACATTTTGCATTCCGTATGAGGCTTGTGAGAGTAGATTAACAGCTTCTTGGCACAAAAACAAACGGAAAGGGAAAAACATGGTATTTCTTGTTAAATATGCCAACATAATATAAAATATATTTTTATGAAGTGGGAAAAATGGCATCATTCCCATCTCGATTTATGGGATGTGAACTTACTGCGATGTCAACAGAGTTTTTTGCAAATAACACCTAAGCCCATTATGGAAATGTATTGATAAAACTAAAAATTAGATGGAGACATTTAAGATAGGAGGCAAGGAATATATATATTCTAAATTACACAGCAGCTTTCACTTGCAAAAGGTGATCCTTAATAGTTAGTATAATAGTATCGTCATAATGGTCAATCTGTGCTTTTTTATATCACTTCGTACAGAGGAGTCATGATCCAAGTTAAATTATTAACCAGGATAATAAAAAAATAAACTTAAATTTTATGCATTGGGCTTGAATAATTGTAAATAATCTTTAATCATTGGGCATGAATAATTATTTTGATTCAAGGAAAATCTGTCAATGCCATATGGATGATGGAAAATTATGTATTTATTATACAAAAAACTTATAGATGGGGAAATATACATTTATTATACAGAACTTAGAAAGAAAATTTTCATAAAAACAAGAAATAACATAAAATAATTTTATAGAGAGTCAGGTGCACTGTGTTGATGTAGGGGTTGTCTACTAAACAAAAAATCTATGCTTATTGAGATTTGGATGCATTGCACTAGTGTGGCAGGTTTCACAAAACATGACATAGTGCATAAATGTTGGAGCAGAATTGTGGTTGTGTAAGAATGTGAATCAATGTTGAGCAGAGTTGCAATTGTGGAAGCATATGATATATGTATATAAAATTTAAATTTTCCAATACATATGGTATATGGCATGCATATCTACAAATGCGTTTTTCATACTATTTTTCCAATTTTCATACAATTTTTGCAATTTAAAAAACTTATTAGCCTCTTTTGCACCTTTTGGGACAATTGCTAGTGTATAGTTATGGATCGATTCTACTCCCCGCTACTAACATTTTAATTATATTTCTCATAGATGACCTAATTGACCTAATTAGGGAAAATGTTTGTGTAATGTATAGTTATAAATCGATTCTACTTCTCACTACTTACATTTTAATTCTAATTATGGGCATTTTATTTCCCACTTCGCCTTAAATTAAGTGGGTCATTTATGGCTATTTATTTTTTAATCATGCTTATGCTTTGTAAAAGTTATGGATTAATAGAGCAGTCATAATATTTTATTATACGTGTTTTTATTAGAGTTTCAAAATTAAGAGTCAAAGCTGGGATAATGTTACTATACAACCTCTATAATGCATTACACTAAGCTCCCATTCCACTTCCAACAATTAAATATGGCACAATGTGAATACTCTACATGGTGTTGCACTAGTTGATTCCACTCTCCACTTCCTACTAACTTTGATAGATGGTCTAATAAATTTCCACTTCCAACAACAATTAAATATTACACGATATGCATACTCCACATGGTGTTGCACCCATTGATTCCTCTCCGCTTCTTACTGACTTTGATAGGTGGTCTAATAAGTGTGACATATGTGAGCATTACTAACTTTGATAGGTGGTCTAATAAGTGTGACATATGTGAGCATTACTAACTTTGATAGGTGGTCTAATAAGTGTTTGAAATATGTGAGCCATAGCAATAATTTAGTTTAATAAGTGTGTCATATAAATAAGGCTTAGCAATAATTTTGTAATTCCACTTCACTTCTTACTGCAGTGGAATAATTTAGCTTAACAAGCATGTCATGTAAATAAGGCTTAGCAACAATTTTACAATTCCACTTCACTTCCTACCACAGTAGGAATAATTTAGCTTAATAAGTGTGTCATGTAAATAAGGCTTACCAATAATTTTATAATTCCACTTCACTTCCTACCACAGGAGGAATAATTTAGCTTAATAAGTGTCATGTAAATAAGGATTCACTTCCTACCACAGGAGGAACACACAGTAGGAATGCTTTAGCTTAATAAGTGTGTCATGTAAATAAGGATTCACTTCCTACCACAGTGGGACTAATTTAGCTTAATAAGTGGGTCTAGTAAACAAAGATTCACTTCCGACCACAGTAGGAATAATTTAGCTTAATAAGTGTCTAGCAATAATTTTATAATTTCACTTCACTTCCTACCACTCTCATAGCTAAGATAATTAAGGAAAATGTTTGTGTGATGTATAATTATATAATAATTTTATAATTCCACTTCACTTTCTACCCTTCTCATCTCTCCTAGCTGAACTAATCAGGAAAAATGTTTTAGGGAAAATGTTTGAGTAATGTATAATTATGGAATAATTTTATAATTCCACTTCACTTCCTACCACTCTCACATATGAGAGATGACCTTATGTGAGAGATGACCTAATTAGGGAAAATGTAATGTATAGTTATGGATTGATTCTGCTCCTCACTCTTGACCTTCTAATTATGGGCAATGTTTATGTAATGTATAATTACGAAGTAATTTTATAATTCCACTTCACTCCCTACCATTTTCTTACCACTCTCATCTATGAGTGGACCTAATTAGGGAAAAATTCTCATAATTGAGAGATTACCTAATTTTTTTAGTTTTTAGTTTTTTCATAAAATATTCATAAAAAATTTCAAAAACCATTTGTTTTTGTGCCAAGATATCTTTCTAATAAAAATAATTCATATATTTTTAAGAGATATACTTTATTTTCAAAATTATAAATTCAAATCAAGATAAATAAAATATATATGGCTTTATAAACTTTAACAATTTATATAAAAATAATAATTTATCAACAACACCCTCCTACATCAATTTAAATAATAATAATAATAATAATTATTATTATTATTAATAAATAGTTCATTTCTATATAAGTGACCGCTGATCCCATGCCTTGTGACTCCAACAGATTGTGACGCAAGCCATGAGACAATACTAACATGGCCACAAGTCAAACACATTGTGTCCTAAGCCATGACACAATACTAACCACTAAAAGGAAAAATTAAAGTAATAAAAGCAAACGTTCAAATCATGCATTACGTCTGCGCTCTCTGGTTTATTATACTTCATTGAAATTTTTAGTCGGTGCACGACTCGTCCGAAATGAAGATCAACTGAAGTCATGCATTACGTCTTCGCTCTCTGGTTTATTATACTTTATTGAAATTTTTAGTGGTTGTACGACTGGTCCGAAACGAAGATAAACTGAAGTCATGCATTACGTCTGCGCTCTCTGGTTTATTATAATCTATTGAAATTCTTAGTCGGTGTACGACTCGTTTGAAACTAGTTTGTGTACAAGGTCAAGACTCCGGGTGCTGCGATGCCTATATATATAACATATCCGAGAATGAAGAGGCACCTGTTGGGGAATTTTTTTTGTTAAAATTCAAAAAACAAACAAATAAACTGCACACAGAGACAATGCTCTGTTTTGGTCTCCAGGATTTTTGGCACAGGGAAGCTTTAAAAATTTCTGAGCACAGAGTATTACACACCCATAAAATATTTGTATTCATTAAAATAAAATTTCTGATACAAAATTCATCATCTTTCACTCAGAGGGATTTACCAAGAACTTCAAAAGAAATTACCCTGTCTCCTTTTGAAAGGATTTACACTGCACTATGTAAATTTCTCATTTACATTCACTGTTGTAAAAAAAAAGACAAAAATTACATACACTACTGCTACATGCTCTTCTTCTTTTACTTCGCACTGTTGTTCCTTCCTATTACATACTACGCTGCTGCGTATTGAAAAACATACATGCTCTCGCGCTGCTGCGCTTCTACACATACTCTCTTACTCAACAAAAACAAACACAGGAGTATATATGGTCTTACTTGCCATACTGCCGTAAAATAAAAAATAAAAATAAAATTAAATGCTTTCACCAACCTTTACTTGTGCCCATACTCTCGCTCATAGAAAATGATAAAATTAAAGACTTCACCAAAACTTACCAACCCACAATAAATTACATTTACTGTTTTACTGACAAAACTGGCGGTAAAGAAACTTTTACTTCACGTCAAATTTATTTGCTACAGGCTTGTACTTCAACTGTTGACTTTAATTTGATCGCATCGCTCAATCACAATTTCCGGGAGGAAAAATGGAACACTATTAAATTGGTGCGATTTCCGATTTGCGATCGGATCGCATCGCACCATTGCATTCGCAGAAATCAACTGAACCAAATGGAGGATCCATGCATGCATGCGATGGCAAAAACTACTGTTGAAATTACAATTTCAACACTCCCCTTTAATTTCAACTGCTGGGCATTCAGTCATACCCAAACACTTTCTCAAAAATTCAAAGCTTTTCTGATCCAATGGCTTGGTCAGAATGTCCGTGACCTGTTCCTGAGTGCTGCAATGTTGTAAAACGATTTCTCCATTGTTCACCAATTCTATGATGTAATGGAACCTTGTATCAATGTGTTTCGTTCTTTTGTGAAACACAGAATTCTTGGACAATGCAATAGCTGAGCTATTGTCACAAAAAATCACTGTTGCTTTTGCCTGCTCTTGGCCTAAGCTCCTTAGCATCCTTCTCATCCAAACTCCTTGACATGCTGCTGTTGTAGCTGCCACGTATTCTGCCTCTGTTGTAGACAACGCCACAATGGGTTGTTTCTTAGAAGCCCATGAAATGGCCCCTGAACCCATGTGAAAAACATAACCGGAAGTGCTTTTCCGATCATCTACACTTCCAGCCCAATCGCTATCGGTGTAGGCAACTAAATCTGAACATTCTGAGATAGTATATAAGATACCAAATCTTTTTGTACCTTTAACATACCTCAGAATTCTTTTTGCTGCCTGCCAATGTGCTTCTTTTGGCCTCTCCATGAATCTAGAAATAAAACTAACAGCAAACATTATATCTGGCCTAGTTGTAGTTAAATACATAAGGCTGCCAACTATGCGCTTGTACAAGCTAGGATCAAAATCCTTGCTGTTGTCCTCTTTGCGGAGTTTTAATCCCATTACTGTGGGAGTGACTGCTGCCTTGCTGTCTTGCATATTAAATCTGCCCAACACTTCATTTACATACTTTGCCTGTGAGATAAAAATCCCATTTTCATTTTGATCTACTTCTATTCCTAAGAAGTATCTCAACGAACCCATGTCAGTCATCTCAAATTCTTCTTTCATGACTGATTTGAAATTTTTAATGAGGTAGTCATCATTACCTCTAAAAATCACATCATCAACATATAACACAACAATCAAAATTTTACCATCCTTTTCTTTGATGTAGACGGTGGGTTCTCCCTCACACTTTGCAAATTCATTTTCCAGTAGATAGGAATCTATCCTACTGTACCGTGCTCTTGACACTTGCTTCAGCCCATAAAGAGCTTTCTTCAATTTGCACACTTTGTGCTCTTGGCCTTTCTTCTCATAGCCTAGAGACTGTTCAATATAGACCTCCTCCTTTAACACTCCATTTAGGAATGCTGACTTCACGTCCATTTGGTAAACTTTCCACTTGTTTTGTGCTGCTATGGACAACACTGCTCTCACGATTTCCATTCTTGCAACCGGTGCGGAAGTTTCTTCATAATCTCTCCCATACTGTTGCTTGTACCCTTTAACAACCAGCCTTGCCTTGTGTCTTTCAATTTTGCCTTCAGCATTGCACTTGGTCTTATAGACCCATTTAACTCCAATGGCTTCTTTACCTTTTGGTAGCTCAACCAAATCCCATGTCTTGTTTCTTTCTATGGCATTCATATCTTCATCCATAGCTTCTATCCATTTCTTATCTTTGATTGCATCTTCGAAATGAATAGGATCATCAACATGACAATACAAGGCAAATAAGGAATTCATTCCTTCATCATAAATGTCACTTAAATTTCTAAATTTCTTACCTCTTTCATCGGTGGCAAGTGCTTGAAGATGCACTTGAACTTCCACTTTGTGGTGTGCTTGGAGAAGCACTTCCATTTCTCCTCAAGGGTGTTGCTTGCTGCCCTTGTGTTGGCGCTGTTCTTTGGGGATGCATTTCAGCCATCTCCTCATCATCTTCATCATGAGACAAACAGTTTTTAACATTCACTGTTTTCTCTATGCTTCCATCCCAAGCTTCCTCCTCAATAAACTGAACATCTCTACTGACAAAGAACTTCTTGGTAGATGGGATATACAACCTATAAGCTTTGGATTCTTCACTGTATCCAATGAAAAGACATTTCTCCCCTTTGTTGTCCAACTTTCTCCTTAGCTGATCTGGAATGTGTGCATAGGCCACACATCCAAAAAACTTTCATGTGGGTGACTCCTTGCTTTCTCCCACTCCATGCTTCTTTCGGCACTTTGTTCATCACAACTTTTGTAGGACACCTGTTCAAAATATGCACTGCACAATTTACGGCTTCAGCCCAATAATAATTTGGCAAATGCTTTGCCTTTAACATGCTCCTCGCCATATCCATAATGGTCCTATTCTTTCTTTTAGCAACTCCATTTTGCTGTGGAGTGTACCGTGCTGTAAATTGCTTTTGAATTCCATTTTCTCTACAAAATCATAGGAATTCTTTGGAGATATACTCACCTCCTCTGTCAGTTCTCAAAACTTTGATATGCAGGCCACTTTGATTTTCCACAAGTGCTTTGAAATTTCGGAATTTTTCAAACACTTCACTTTTATTCTTCAAGAAATAAACCCAAGTTTTTCTTGTGAAATCATCAATGAATGTTAGAAAATATTGGTTGCCTGGTAGTGATGGGGTTTGCATCGGTCCACATACATCTATGTGGACAATCTCTAAGGGTGCTTTTGCCCTTATGCTTTTCCCAGATGGAAAACTTTCTCTGTATTGTTTTCCCAAGATGAAACCTTCACAAAGGTTGTCTGGTTTCTCTATCAATGGTAATCCTCTTACCATTCCTTTTCTGCTCAGCAAGTTAAGACCTCCAAAGCTGAGATGTCCAAATCTCAAGTGCCACAACCAATTTTCATCCTTTGGTACGCTTTGGAGAGCCTCTTGGGTAACTGCTGCAATTACTTCTTTGTTTTCCAAATCTTCTCTTATTCTAAGAGGGAACATTCTATTCCTCGTCATCTTCACTTCAGCAATACATCTTTTGTTGGGTGCTATATCCATGATGGTGCATACATCATTCTTAAAGAAAACATTGTACCCCTTATGGACAAGTTGTCCAATACTCGAGAGGTTACACCTCATTCCAGGAAGATAATAGACATCTGCTATGGTTTTCTTTTCACCTTTCTTTGTAAATATTTTTACTTCTCCTTTTCCCATAACAGTAATTTTACTATCAGTCCCAAGTGTGACTTGTGACTTCACACTTTGATCTAAAGTAGAAAACATGGCTAAGTTTCCTGCCATATGGTTACTGCAACCGGAATCTAGAAACCATATATCTTCACTGTTTGTTTCAGCCATGTTACAAGCTAATAAAACATTATTTTGGCTGATATTTTCTCTAGTGATATTTGCACTAGAATTATTATTCATATCATGATGTTTCTTCTTACATTCATTGGCATAATGCACATATTTTTTACAATAATAACATTGGACATTGGATTTTTCATACCTTTGTCCTTGAGCATGATGTTGTCCTCTTTGTTGGCTGCTGCCATGGCCTTGGTTCTGATCTGAATTGCTGCCTCTTCCTTGAGCATTTGTTGCACTGTTGCTTCCACCTCTATTCTGGCTTCTGCCTCTTCCTCTCTTGTTTCCTCTGCCTTGACCTCTTCCTCCTCCAAAGGACATCTGGGTCTTGAAGGCTTGCTCTAGAGATGAGTTTTCATTTCTACTCAACCTCTGCTCATGAGTTATCAGTGATGCATGAAGTTCATCAACTGAAAAGTTTGAGAGATCCTTTGTCTCTTCTATGGTGGTGACAATCACATCAAACTTTGAGGGTAGGACCCTCAATAGTTTCTCCACAATCCTCGTTTCTTCAAGAACTTCTCCATGAGTCCTCATTTGTGTGACCAAACCAATCACATGTGTGAAGAATGAGTCAATATTGTCTGACTCTATCATGCACAGATTCTCAAAATCTCTCCTCAGCAACTGTAGTTTTGTTGTCTTCACTTTCTCCATGCCTTGATAGGTTGTCTTAAGAGTTTGCCATGCTTCTTTGGATGTCTTAGCTGCTGCTATCCTTGGAAACACACTCTTGTCCATTGCTTGATACAAAAATACAAGGGCTTTTGAGTCCTTCTTCCTATTGCTCTTCAATAGGTCTTTCTCTGCCTGAGTTAACCTATTAAACTCATTTTCATTCGCTGGTTCTTCAAAACCATCTTCAACAAGTTCCCATAAATCTTGACAGGAAAACAGGGCTTTCATCGTTATAGCCCAATAGTCATAGTTTTTCCCATTGAACTGTGGGAATTGAGGATTAAACAAACCCATATTGGTGCTGGTGCTGGCCATTCTAGCATTGTTTAACTATGCTGCTAAATGCTTGACAGTGTATTTAAAATACTGACTGTTTCTTCAACATCAACACAGAAAAAACTTACTGTTTCTTTTGCTAAGTCTTCATGCTGCTGGAGAAGTTGCTTCAGCAAAAAACTTTCTTCAGCGTCTTTGACACCTTCAAAGAGCCTGAACTAGCTCCGATACCACTGTTGGGGAATTTTTCTGTTAAAATCCCAAAAACAAACAAATAAACTGCACACAGAGACAATGCTATGTTTTGGTCTCCAGGATCTTTGGCACAGGGAAGCTTTAAAAATTTCTGAGCACAGAGTATTACACACCCAAAAAATATTTGTGTTCATTAAAATAAAATTTCTGATACAAAATTCATCCTCTTTAACTCAGAGGGATTTACCAAGAACTTCAAAAGAAATTACCCTGTCTCCTTTTGAAAGGATTTACACTGCACTGTGTAAATTTCTCATTTACATTCACTGCTGTAAAAAAAAACAAAAATTACATACATTGTTGCTACATGCTCTTCTTCTTTTACTTCGCACTGTTGTGCCTTCCTATTACATACTACGCTGCTGCGTATTGAAAAACATACATGCTCTCGCGCTGCTGCACTTCTACACATACTCTCTTACTCAAAAAAAACAAACACAGGAGTATATATGGTCTTACTTGCCATACTGCCGTAAAATAAAATAAAAAAACAATAAAATTAAATGCTTTCACCAACCTTTACTTGTGCCCATACTCCCGCTCATAGAAAATGGTAAAATTAAAGACTTCACCAAAACTTACAAACCCACAGTAAATTACATTCACTGTTTTACTGACAAAACTGGCGGTAAAGAAACTTTTACTTCACGTCAAATTTATTTGCTGCAGGCTTGTACTTCAACTGTTGACTTTAATTGGATCGCATCGCACAATCACAATTTGTGGGAGGAAAAATGGAACACTATTAAATTGGTGCGATTTTTGATTTGCGATCGGATCGCATCACACCATCGCAATCGCAGAAATCAAGTGAACCAAATGGAGGATCCAAGCATGCATGCGATTTGCGATCTATGATCTCATCGCATCGCAAGGCAAAAGCTGCAGTTGAAATTACAATTTCAACACCAAATACATAAAACTCAGAAGAGGCACAAAAAGAATACATTAAATTTTAGTACATTTTCAGTGCAATGGCGAGGGAGGGAGAAAAGGGACAAGTGAAGTTGTTAGTTGCGACTCTAAGTCCGTTCGTAGTGCGGGTTCGCATAGCACTGGCTCTTAAAGGTATCGATTACGAGATCATCCAAGAGGATCTGAAAAATAAGAGCGAGCTGCTGCTGCAATCAAACCCTGTTTATAAGCAGATTCCAGTGTTTATCCACAATGGAAAGCATGTTTGTCAATCCTTGATTATTGTGCAATACATCGAGGAGGCATGGAACAATAAGGCGTCGAATCTTATGCCTAAAGATCCATATGACCGAGCCATTGCTCGCTTTTGGGCTGCGTTTATAGACGATAAGGTAATTTACTTCATTCATTACAAATAACCTGTATTCATATCTCATTTTTATTTGGCATTCGTATCTTGAAAATTTATGTCTTCCAAAATTCCAATTATGTTTTAAATATTTCGTGACCAATATTGTTATTTGTGCACTCATCTTTTTCCATATTTGCAAGCAGCTCTCTTTGGCCAAGGCGAGCAGCTACAGAAAGCAGTGGAAGATAATGTTACAAACCTTCTTTTGATTGAGGAAGCTCTACGAACCAACCGCTGCTTCGCAGGAAAAGCGTATTTTGGAGGGGATGAGATCGACTTGATTGACATCGCATTGGGTGGTATGTCGACGTATATTAGAGCCCTCGAGAAGGCTACCAATACCATTTTAATAGATCCAAAGAAAATGTCGTTGTTGACAGCATGGATGGACCGATTCGGCAAATCTGAAGGACTGAAAGAAGTCATGCCCGATCCCGCCAAGCACGCCGCATATTTATCCGCTTGGAGAGCCAAAGTGATATCTCCACCTACTGCCAATTAGGGCAAACCATGCCTTCCTTATAAAATAAGGACAGAGGTAGATAGATTATATTTAAGATGGGTGTTATTGGTAGTCTTTGGTTTTTGATTAATTTGGTCAGATTCAGCTCCTGAAATCTTGAGGACTAGCTGCTTTAGTTAATTAGCCTGAATAATGTTTTGGTGAATCTCGTCGGTACTATAGCTAGCATTCCTCTGTTAAATATGCTTTGATTTATTCTGAAAAAGTTTTTGGTGAATCTCTCTGACACTGTAACAGGCATTACCCTGTTCAATGTGCGTTGATTACGAATATAATACAAAACCATATTGCACTTCGTTGATAATAGTAATCAGAATGAAATGCAGTCACCCTTTTTTCAAAATATTGCCGTTTCTTAGTTTGTGTGTATTTTTATAGTTTCAAACCATTGTTGTGTACATGTTTCCAACCATTTTCTTGAACAATCGCTTTAACTATATTCATATTAAACTATTGCATCTCTATTAAATTCAAAATAATCACCTGTTTTAAAATAAACCCACTGCTCGATGTTTTCATCTAGGTTTTTAAACAACAATATGGGTTTCATTTAAACTATTTTAAAAACGGGTTTACAAACTCACAGCTCGATGTTTTAAACTGGGTTTTTATATGGCAATATGGGTTTCACTGAATTCTAAAAAGGGGTTTATAACTACCTTATAATTAAGGTTTAAATACTTTTAAAACTAAAATTTAAAGTGGAAAGTGGGGTTTTATATTCATGGTATGGGTTTTAATAAAATGTAAGTTTAAATTAATTTAAAATCAAGTTTAGATATATTTTAAAATTTAGGGTCAAACTATTTATTTAATAAAATGTAGGTTTAAATTAATTTAAAATTAGTTTATATATATTTTAAAATTCAAGTTTGAATTATTTAAAATTGTGGTTTCAATATCATAAAAAAAATATTTTAATAACAGATTTACAATTATTTTAAATTTGTATTTTTAAGTTTAAAGTGGAACGCCAGTTTTAAAATGGTTGTACTTGTTTCAATAAAGTGTAAAGTGTGAGTTTAAATTGTCCACCGGGTGTAGAATAGATAGTGATGGGGTGAGGAATGATGGGGTGGGGTGTATTGGTTGTATGTATTTTTAAGTTTTTCAATAAAGTGTGAGTTTAAATTGCCCACAATGATGGGTGTACATGATGAGGTTTAATGGTTGTATGTATTTTTAAGTTTAAAATGGTTGTAATGGAACGTGAGTTTTAAAATGGTTGTATGGATTTCAATAAAGTGTAAGTTTTAAAATGGTTGTACGGATTTCAATAAATTGTGAGTGTAAATTGCCCACGGGTGTAGAATAGACAACGATAGGGTGCACTCGTTGTACTATTAAATCACTACATGATGTGAAAGTCACGGGTTCGAAACACGTGGGAAAAAACACAATCAAGTTAAGGACTAGCCGAGTACAACGCCAAATGATTTGAAGCTTAGATGCCACATCACACATGAGGGTTGATGAAATCTTTGATAAACTCAAACCACTTGACCGAGAAAAATATGAGTTTAAAATGAAAAACAGATTTTTTAAAATGTTTCTATCACTTTCAATAAAAATTGGGTTTGAACTAATTTAAAATTAAATTTACATCTATTTTAATATCTAAATTTAAACTATTTCAAATTCTAGTGTCAACGTAGAAGTGAAACTATTTTTAAAATAGGTTTATAACTATTTTAAAATCTTAATTTAAATTATTTTAAAATTATAAGTTAATGTACGTTTTAAACAAACTGTGCATTTTCAATACATTAATCTAAAATTGGGTTCGCAACTATTTTAAAACTATGGTTTTTAAATATCACAGTGATCACAACATTCATAGAAATGAAACATAAACACATAATCACAAATAGTTACAAATTTTAGAAATCTAAAGCACTGTCACTCTATGTGCATTTCGTTAAATATTTTAAAATTCTAAATCAGTGCAATAGCCAAATGATGATGAGTAGTATCGATCAACCACAAACCCTCCTTACTGGATTTAATCCTCCACGAAAAGTTAAAAAGTTTGAATATTTTGACAGGGTAAAAAATGGGGTCAATCCCTCACCAAAACTGGGATAAATTCGAACCAAAGATTCAAAATAAATTCACGAGGAAGTGGGATCTCTTTAAGATCCACTCGAGGGTCTAGAAGTTGGTTATGGGTAGAGAAACATGTATTTGGTATGCTGCAGAAGATAGAGATCCAACTCTATGTGCATTTCGTTAGATTTATTGATTATATATTTCATATTTATATAGTTAGTTACAAATTTTAGAAATCTAAAGCAAAACTCTATGCATTTTGTTAGATTTATTGTAACATTCATGTTCAAGTGTTTATTTATAAAATTGTATTTTATTTATGCTTGTACTATAGTTTAAAAGGGCAGTCATAATATTTTGTGTTTTTATTAAAGTTTCAAATTGAGAAACAAAGCTAGGATAATGATGCCATAGAACCTCCATAATGCATTACCTAAAATCCCATTCCACTTCAAACCATATTTAAATATTTCACAATATGCATACTCCACATAGAATTGCACTAGTTGATTCCACCCTCCACTTCCTAGTAACTTTGATAAGTGGTCTAATAACTGTGTGACATAGGTGAGTAGTAGCAATAATTTAGATTGGTTCCACTTCCCACTAGTTGATTCCACCCTCCGCTTCCTACTAACTTTGATAGGTGGTCTAATAAGTGTGTGACATGTGTCAATATAAAAGGGCAGTCATAATATTTTGTGTTTTTATTAGAGTTTCAAATTGGGAGGCAAAGCTAGGATAATGTTGCTATACAACCTCCATAATGCATTGCCTAAAATCTCAGTCCACTTCCAACCACATTTAAATATTTCACAATATGCATACTCCACATGGAATTGCACTAGTTGATTCCACCCTCCACTTCCTACTAACTTTGATAGGTGGTCTAATAAGTGTGTGACATAGGTGAGCAGTAGCAATAATTTAAATTGGTTCCAGTTCCCACTGATTCTAATAGTAAGTAGCTTAATAAGTGTGTCATGTAAATGAGGCTTAGCAATAATTTAATAACTCCACTTCACTTTTTACCATTCTCATAGATGAATGGTAATAACTCCACTTCACTTTCTACCATTCTCATAGATTACCTAATTAGGGAAAATGTTTGTGGAATTAGGCCGATAGGCCTTCCTTTGAAAGACACTTTCGTCGTCCTTTTGTTTCTAACGTTGACACCTGGCGTCCACATTCAGCGGGAAATGTTTCATATGTGTCATGCAATTTCTGTTTATTCTCAGCAATTTCGGAGAACAAGCACCACCCTTCTGCTTTCCACTGACATTTGTGCGCATTTTCAAGATATTCGTCATGGTCTCCTTCAATTACTCGTCATGGTATTCATCCTTTAGACGAAATGGTAGGCATTTTTGTTATGGTTTTCATCCTTCATCGAAATGGTAGGCATTTCTGTTATGGTCTTCATCCTTCAGGCGGAATGGTAGGCATTTTTGTTATGGGCACCAAACTTAAAATTACTGAGAAGGCAGTTTAAAGTTAGCAGAGATGGGGGTTTTGAGACACCACCTTCCCTTATTTCTCATAATATGACAGAGTAGGTGAAATGCCTGAACTGGAGTGATTTTTATTTAATAATTGGACGAGGAACAGGCGCTTTCTTTCAGTGCAAGAAGCTTCCGCCAGAGACATCTTCCTCCCTTCACTTGCTTCGGGCTTCCACTTCAAAGTTATTTCCAAGGTAAATATCGTTATACTCAGCTCTGTAATATTTTGAACTTTATCTCAATTTTACCATCAAATTTGGCCCCTTCACACTCCTACACTATTTACCTTTCAGCCGCAAACCCTAAATCCTGCATCTGCTTCTGCTTGAGTCTTTTGAAATTACTGTTATTTCTTTTAAATGAATCTATGAAACCATAGGTTGCTTAATTTTTTACTCGCGCCAAATGTCTCTGCATTTGAGGATTAGCTTATCTTCTAAATTTGAGTTAAATGCCCTCTTCTTCTTGCTTAGATTATTAACACTGTTTTCTTTTCAGCCACAAACCTTAAATTCTTCTTCTGCTATAGTGTAATGACCAAACATTTTACATAGATAAATTACTTATTTACCCCTGTGGTTGAATATAAAACAAAGATTATTATTTTCTTAAATTGATGGAAATATTATTTGTTAAAATTGGGTAATATGAATTACATAATTATGTGTACACAGTAAATTCATATGAAATGTTATTCTCTCTTCTTTCTTGAAGATAAAAAGAAAAACAGTTGCCAGCATACTAGGGGAAACCCTAACTGTCTTCTCTTTTCCATGGAAAAAGGGAAAAGAGGAAGAGACCCGGGTTGTTAGAGAACAGACGGGAAAACATAAGGAAAAGGGCACTGAGCAAGAGGGAAGGGTGCTACGTCTGGTGAGGACCAGATAGCACAGGCACATTTGTGCTTTCTATTGCTGAGGCTGTGACTGGAAAAGCTTGGGGGAGAGACGCAGTTCAGACAACTGGTCTCGTGGCTGGGAGGACATCAAGCATTCAAACACCTTCTACGTGTTGTAGAGGTGTATAAGATAAAAGACTGGGATACACAGGTAAGTATTTGCAGTTTCCATTAATCTGGAAGATTAGCTATATGCTTAAGAATTTGATTATATTTACTGTAGGTGTAAGTATTTGCAGTTTCCATTAATCTGGAAGATTAGCTATATGCTTAAGAATTTGATTATATTTACTGTAGGTGTAAGTATTTGCAGTTTCCATTAATTTGGAAGATTAGCTATATGCTTAAGAATGTGATTATATTTACTGCAGGTATAGCTTTTAGGCTGTAAGTTAGAATCTAGGTGTTACCGAAATCAATACTGGAAATGAACAACAACTCTGCTATATTTATAAACACATATAGAGTAAAGAAAGAACAGGGAATGAGAATTTAACCATTATCCTGTACATTACTCTCTAGCAAGTCAAACTGTATTAAATAAAGAGACAGTAATTATAAAGTGCAGGACTGGAACCGAATGGTTCCCGTCACCATTAATCAGGTATGAAAATAGACATATAGAAACATACGTATCTACGCTATGTAAATCATACTGGAAATAACTATATGTACCAGACGAGAATTCTATGAATAGAGACTGTATTATATCCAATATCTAAACCAGTATTAAAAGATGGGAACGAATCAACACAAAATACGTTACTGTATGTAGCAGTTACAGGGAACAGCACAGTATAGAACAAAATTTGTATTACCAGGCCGAGAACAATACAAACCCTCTCAAGAATTAGTTTCGGTAAATGTTGCCAAGGAATCAAGCACAGTAATAAATTCACAATGTAAATACTTTGGACAATCGCCGGATATCATAACTATAGCATTATGTGGCTATTCGCTTACCCAGGTGAGTACCGCCTAGTAGCGTGGCACTCCAGTATGGTGCAAAGATAGGGAGTAATATAGCCTGAGGGTCCGCTCGGCGGATAAACTTATTAAATAACAAAGCAAGAAATAAATATTGAGGAACTCGACCTAAGCATTCAACAGCTAATAACGAGGACAATGGTAACCACGAAGAAGTGGAATTCATTACCAGGCCGTAACCGGCTCTTTCTTAAATCCACGCATATGCATAACAGAATCTTGAATAGAAATCCATCACGCGTTTATTAAACCATAACATACAGTCTCACCATTATCAGTTCATTTATACATACACATATCAATTAACCCCATAACGGCGGTAAACCTTGGGAATGCAGGGCCGTTAGCCGAAACCCTCAGGAACAATTCATTAAAACAAAATAATAACAAGTGGGTAATTTGAAAAGATTCGGTGGCTCGTATGGAGTGACACCGTGAGCTAATAGGACATAAACATATCAAATAGCAACAATACGATAAGAACAGTAATAATTGAAGACCTATTCGACAACTTGGGGATAAACCCAGTAAACTTGATGCATTAGCTGCGGCTCATAATACCGAATCATTACAGTACATCTTACTGAGAATCCGAATAAATTACAATAAGGAATAGAGGTAAACGAGTTAGAGCTCGACCCCTTAGCCCTGAGCTTTCGGCGGTTCCAGGTAAAGGCCATAACTGAATATAAACCTATGAACAATCTATACATTCGGCGACCTGGGCTTAAACCCTAGAACAATGATAAACAATGAACAAAAGGGAAGTTCTGTCAAGGTGAAGCCATTGCGCCAGGCTATGGTAGAACCGACAAGACCCTGATAAAGAAGAACACTGATAAGCCGGAACCCAAGATTGAAACAATCAGCAAAAACCTCAGTGGTAGAACGCTTACCAGATTAGGGTATTGATGGTTGAATCCCTGATTAGTCCTCGGCATCGCGGCCTCATCGGTCTGCTACCCTGCTCCAATCGATATCAAATGGGGTAGTTAGCATATTCACAAAAATACAATGTAAAAAGAAAATGAATTAACACAGTAACGAGATGGAAGGAGTTACGCATCACCTGGTTGCAGATGGGTTTAGGGCGAGAGACAGTGAGGGTCTCATCGCCTACCAAGCCGTCTCTGGAAGACCTTCAAGGATACGGAGGAATTGCACCAGGAGCGCCTACGCTAATGGCAACCTGGTGTGGCAGCAAAGCCGGAGCAAGGGCTGCTCTGCGGAGCTGGAACAACAATACAAATGACCGAAACCGAGTAAAGGAAACCCTATGTAAGTTCACCGCCAAGACACCTCAAGCCTCCACCGTTCGATTGCTAGAAATGATCCTAGCCGATGATCACTGTGGGAATTCCGAGGGGCGGAATGGCGGGACTGTAACATTAATGCTTCCAGCTACCAAGCCAGAAGATCAGTGATGCGGATCGATGGCGTGGATCGAGGCGCCAGTTGTCGCAAGCAGAACACCTCAACTTGCCGCCAAACGGATATCTAAGTATTATATAAAGTAACCAAGGACAATCAACGTCCTGTTATCCGCCAAAGGATAGATATGCAGGATTATCACATTAATAAACATATCCGTTATCACATAAGTAAATTACCATGTTGACAAGATTGTATAGATGTGTAGGTGAAATAATTTTTTTTTTTTTTTTATTGTGTAATGTTAACTTATGGAGGTATATGACATATGGTATCAGAGCCCAGATACAGCACTGTGGCCTCTGGGTAAGACAATAAGGGATTAACAAATAATCATTTTCTTTATTACTCTTGAATGTTTTCTTACACAGGATCAGATTCTGAGAATAAAGGATATGAGGAGGGCAGAGAATACACCGCGACGACCTGGGTTGGGACAGGGCGTAACCGGTGCAGAAAATAACCCAGAATTGTGGGTACAACTGGGAGAAGAAGCCAGAATCACAAATCAAGCAATTCTGGAGACAGTGCAAGAGCTGAAGAATGAGATGGCTCGACTACGAGAGGATAACGCCCGATTGACAATGGAACAAGAAAGAATTTTGAAAAGTTTGTCCGACAGACAAAATCAACTACCAGCTAATCCGAGTGCAGAACAACGAAGAATGTCGGAGGAGCAGAACCATCACATGCCCCCCGAGGGATCGGAGGATTAGGAAGAACGCTCTGATAATGCATTTGAACAGCAAACTTCGAAAATACAAAGGGTAGAATTACAAGGGGAATTCCGTAAGACTAAGCCACCACATTTTGACGGAGAACAAGAGGAAGCAGCTGAAGCATGGTTAATCAATATGAATAAGTATTTTCAGCTTTATGAATACGATCAAAATCTTAAAGCACGACTGGCCATCTTTCAGTTGCAAGGAAAAGCTACCTTATGGTGGGAGGAGGTGAAGATCGTAAAAGGGGTTACCGAGCAAAACATAACATGGGACAACTTTCAAAGGTTCTTTAAGGAGAGGTATCTAACCGAACACTTTTATGATGAAAAAGCCAGAGAATTTCATGATCTGCGATTGGGACAGCAGACTATGGATGAATTCATCACCCGTTTTACTTCCCTACTCCGCTACGTACCATATATAAGGGAGGAAAAAGCGAAAGTGCAGCGATTCGTTAGCAGTTTACCCCCGTATATGCGGGAAAGAATTGAATTTGATAATCCAAAATCAATGGGTGAAGTAATCCGCAAGGCTAGAATATGCTATCAGCAAGGTAAACAGAAAGGGGAAACTGCTAGCAGAAAATGGAATGAGAAGAAGAGTTTTAAGACAGTTGGCAACAACAAAGGGAATCGCAATAATGGAAATAAAGGAATTGGCAAAGGAACAAATACCAGATTTGCAGTGAGAACTACACCCAAGTTCAGATCTGCAAACGAGTCCAAGGCCAGTGAACAACAAATCAGACTGGATAATGAAGGGACAGCAAGACCCCCTGTGCAGTGTTGGGGTTGTGGGGGACCTCACTACATTAAAAATTGCCCACAGCGAAAGGGAACTGAACAGTTATCCCAAATTCATGAAGCCTCAACCGTTGGCGAGGTGGGTTGAAGCGTACCCCGAATCAATGCAGCTTTAGAGGATCAACAGGCGGAATACCAGCCGACCATGGTCGAGTTCGAAGGTAAAATTTCAAACCTTACCATATCTGTTTTGATTGACCCTGGGGCCACGCTAAGTTATGTGAACCCAAAAGTAGTGGAACGTTGTAATTTACAATCTGTTAAATTTAAAAACCCATGGTTAGTGCAATTAGCTACTGGAGCCAAGCGACAGGTAACAACCAAGATCAATGATTGCTCTTTTACTATAGCAGACCAGCCAATAACAGCTGACCTGAACATACTCCCTCTGGGTTCCTATGACATTCTAATTGGTATGGACTGGCTGGAGAAACATTGGTCATTAGTTGACTGCAAAACCAAAATTATTTATTACAGAGATCAACAAGGAAACAACGAAGAAATGCAGGGAATTAAGCGACCGGTGCAGGTCCGACCGATAACTGCAAATCAATTGGTAAAATGCGTACGAAAAGGCTGTCAAGTATACGCCATCCAAGTGGGGTATGCGAATTCTAAAGATAAGTCAGTAGCCTTGAATAATATTCCTGTAATACAAGAATTTACAGATGTGTTTCCAGAGGAAATTCCAGGGCTGCCACCGCGAAGAAACATAGATTTTACTATAGAGTTGGTACCAGGGGCTGCACCAGTGTCACGAGCACCCTACAGAATGAGTGTACCTGAGTTGACAGAATTAAAAATGTAGTTGCAAGAATTATTAGAGAAGAATTACATCCATCCTAGCGTGTCTCCATGGGGGGCCCCAGTATTATTTGTCAAGAAAAAAGACGGCACCCTCCGGATGTGTATTGATTACAAACAATTGAATAAGTTGACTATTAAAAACAAGTATCCTCTTCCCCGGATAGATGAATTGTTCGACCAAGTGAAAGGCGCGACAGTATTCTCTAAGATCGATTTACGATCAGGCTACCATCAGATCAGAATTAAAGATGAAGATATCGCCAAAACAGCCTTTAGAACCAGGTATGAGCACTATGAATTTGTGGTATTGTCGTTTGGGCTCACCAACGCCCCGACAACCTTCATGTGTTTAATGAATGGTATTTTCCATCCTTATTTGGATCAGTTCGTGCTGATATTTATTGATGATATCTTAATTTATTCACGCACTATTGAAGAACATCATGAACACCTTCGAATAGTATTACAGACCCTTCGGGAACATCAACTGTATGCTAAATTTAGTAAGTGTGACTTCTTCAAAGAGGATTTTCAGTATTTGGGTCACGTAATCACAAAGGATGGAATTGCGGAGGATCCGGAAAAGATAAAAGCTATAATGGAATGGCTAGTTCCAAAAGATGTAGCAGATGTCCGATCTTTCATGGGGTTAGCTGGGTATTATAGAAGATTCGTGGAAGGTTTCTCTAAAGTGGCATTCCCCATTACCTCACTACAGAAGAAAGGGAAGCTATTTCATTGGACCCCAAATTGCCAGAAAAGTTTTGAGCAATTGAAGCATCTGCTCACCACAACACCTATTCTGAGTATAGCAGATCCTAATAAGGATTACGTAGTCTGTACGGATGCTAGTAAAGAAGGATTGGGAGGGGTCTTGATGCAGGAAGGCAGGGTAATTGCTTACGAGTCTTGAAAACTAAAAGAACATGAGCAGAAATATTCTGCTTATGACTTAGAGTTGGCTGCCGTGATACATGCCCTGAAGATGTGGCGGCATTATCTCATGGGCAAGAAATTTTTGCTGCATACCGACCATCACAGCTTAACCAATTATTTCAGCCAACCTACCTTAAACGCTAGGCAAGAAAGGTGGGTGGACTTTCTAAGTGGCTTTGACTTTGATATAAAACACTTGCAGGGGAAGGAAAATAAAGTAGCAGATGCCTTGAGCCGAAAAGTACAAAATTTGTATGAAGTTTCCATTAGTGGGTGGAAAAGCCCCTTCCTAGAAATTATAAAGGAGATTGCAAATCAAGATGCTGAATATCAGCAATTAAAATTGCAAATACAGCAATCTGCTAGAGAAGACATCCAACAAGAATATGAGTTAGATGACGCTGGAAGGATTTATTTCAAGAAAAGGTTGTATGTACCAAATCAAAACGGAATTAGAAATCTGATTATGGATGAATTTCATGTTAGTCATTATGCGGGTCATCCAGGTTATCAAAATATGATAACAGCCATCCAGAAAGAGTATTTCTGGCCTGGGATGAAGAAAGACATTGTCGAATACCTGTCACGGTGTTTAGAGTGCCAGCAGATCAAAGCAGAACACCAGCACCCAGCAGGATTGTTACAACCACTGCCAGTTCCAGAATGGAAATGGGAAATCATCTCCATGGACTTCATAACGGGATTACCCAAAACAAAAAAGAATAATGACTCCATTTTTGAAGTGGTGGACAAACTGAGTAAGGCTGCACATTTCATACCGGTGCAATCTACATATAAAGCTACATAGATTGCTCATATTTTTATGCAGAATGTATTTAAGTTACATGGACTTCCAAAAACAATAATTTTCGATCGTGATGTGAAATTTACATCAGCATTTTGGAAAACATTGTTTGCTGAATTAGGAACTCAACTGAATTTCAGTACAGCATACCATCCACAAACTGATGGGCAAACGAAACGAGTGAATCAGATGGTAGAGGATATGTTAAGGGCTTATGTCATGCAACAACCCACAAGGTGGGAAGATTATTTACATCTGGTAGAGTTCGCGTATAACAACGGTTACCATACCTCAACACAGATGAGCCCATTTGAAGTTATGTACGGTCGGAAATGTCGTACACCCACCAGTTGGGGAGGACCGGAAGATAAATTGAGCCTAGGTCCTGACATGTTGAAGGAAATGGAAGAAATGGTGAAGAGGGTACGTGTTAACTTGAAAGCTGCCCAAGATAGGCAAAAGAACTTCGCTGATCGGAAAAGGAGATTTAAAGAGTTTCAGGTTGGAGACCATGTGTATATTCGAATTCAGGCCAAAAGAAGTACCTTGCAGTGGAATGGGTGCGCCAAACTGGCACCCCGATATTGTGGAGCCTTCGAAATTTTAGCAACGGTCGGACCAGTAGCTTATCAATTGGCCCTGCCCAGTCACATCCGAATCCATAGCGTGTTTCATGTTTCTGTCCTAAATAAATATGTGTATGACCCTAAGCATGTAATCCGATGGCAAGAGATTCAGGTGGATGATTGTTATGATAAAATTCAGCAAGAACTGTATATGAAAGAGAAAAACTAATTCACGGAATTATGTTTTTCAGGTCGAGCCGGAAGGAGAGGTTCTAGTCGAACCGCTGAGCATTCTCGACCGGAGAGAAGTGCAACTGCGGAAACGAGTTATTACCCAAGTTAAGGTGCAATGGCGATTTGGGCCTGATGAGGCCACTTGGGAAGATGAGGAACTAATGAGAAGAACTTATCCAGATCTGTTCGGGTCTGTGAGACACCGAGACGGTGTCCAATCTCAGGGGGAGGAGATGTAATGATCAAACATTTTACATAAATAAATTACTTATTTACCCCTGTGGTTGAATATAAAACAAAGATTATTATTTTCTTAAATTGATGGAAATATTATTTGTTAAAATTGGGTAATATGAATTACTTAATTATGTGTACACAGTAAATTCATATGAAAAGTTATTCTCTCTTCTTGCTTGAAGATAAAAAGAAAAACAGTTGCCAGCATACTAGGGGAAACCCTAACTGTCTTCTCTTTTCCATGGAAAAAGGGAAAAGAGGAAGAGACCCGGGTTGTTAGAGAACAGACGGGAAAACAGAAGGAAAAGGGCACTGAGCAAGAGGGAAGGGTGCTACGTCTGGTGAGGACCAGATAGCACAGGCACATTTGTGCTTTCTATTGCTGAGGCTGTGGCCGGCAAAGCTTGGGGGAGAGACGCAGTTCAGACAACTGGTCTCGTGGCTGGGAGGACATCAAGCATTCAAACACCTTCTACGTGTTGTAGAGGTGCAGAAGATAAAAGACTGGGATACACAGGTAAGTATTTGCAGTTTCCATTAATCTGGAAGATTAGCTATATGCTTAAGAATTTGATTATATTTACTGTAGGTGTAAGTATTTGCAGTTTCCATTAATCTGGAAGATTAGCTATATGCTTAAGAATTTGATTATATTTACTGTAGGTGTAAGTATTTGCAGTTTCCATTAATTTGGAAGATTAGCTATATGCTTAAGAATGTGATTATATTTACTGCAGGTATAGCTTTTAGGCTGTAAGTTAGAATCTAGGTGTTACCGAAATCAATACTGGAAATGAACAACAACTCTGCTATATTTATAAACACATATAGAGTAAAGAAAGAACAGGGAATGAGAATTTAACCATTATCCTGTACATTACTCTCTAGCAAGTCAAACTGTATTAAATAAAGAGACAGTAATTATAAAGTGCAGGACTGGAACCGAATGGTTCCCGTCACCATTAACCAGGTATGAAAATAGGTATATAGAGACATACATATCTATGCTATCTAAACCATACTGGAAATAACTATGTGTACCAGATAAAGAATTCAATGAGTAGAGATTGTATTATATCCAATATCTAAACCAGTATTGAAAGATGGGAACGAATCAACACGAATTACGTTACCGTATGTAGCAGTCACAGGGAACAACACAGTGTAGAATAAAACATGTATTCCCAGGCCGATAACAATACAAACCCTCTCAAGAATTAGTTTCGATAAATGTTGCCAAGAAATCAAGCACCGTAATAAATTCACAATGTAAATACTTTGGACAATAGCCAGATATCATAACTGTAGCATTATGTGGCTATCCGCTTACCCAGGTGAGTACCGCCTGGTAGCAGTATGGTGCCAAGATAGGGAGTAATTTAGCCTGAGGGTCGTACCGTCCGCTCGGCGGATAAACTCATTAAATAACAAAGCAAGAAATAAATATTGAGGAACTCGACCTAAGCATTCAACAGCTAATAACGAGGACAATGGTAACCACGAAGAAGTGGAATTCATTACCAGGCCGTAACCGGCTCTTTCTTAAATCCACGCATATGCATAACAGAATCTTGAATAGAAATCCATCACGCGTTTATTAAACCATAACATACAGTCTCACCATTATCAGTTCATTTATACATACACATATCAATTAACCCCATAACGGCGGTAAACCTTGGGAATGCAGGGCCATTAGCCAAAACCCTCAGGAACAATTCATTAAAACAAAATAATAACAAGTGGGTAATTTAAAAAGATTCGGTGGCTCGTATGGAGTGACACCGTGAGCTAATAGGACATAAACATATCAAATAGCAACAATACGATAAGAACAGTAATAATTGAAGACCTGTTCGACAACTTGGGGATAAACCCAGTAAACTTGATGCATTAGCTGCGGCTCATAATACCGAATCATTACAGTACATCTTACTGAGAATCCGAATAAATTACAATAAGGAATAGAGGTAAACGAGTTAGAGCTCGACCCCTTAGGCCTGAGCTTTCAGCGGTTCCAGGTAAAGGCCATAACCGAATATAAACCTATGAACAATCTATACATTCGGCAACATGGGCTTAAACCCTAGAAAAATGATAAACAATGAACAAAAGGGAAGTTCTGTCGAGGTGAAGCCATTGCGCCAGGCTATGGTAGAACCGACAAGACCCTGATAAAGAAGAACACTAATAAGCCGGAACCCAAGATTGAAACAATCAGCAAAAACCTCAGTGGTAGAACGCTTACCAGATTAGGGTATTGATGGTTGAATCCCTGATTCGTCCTCGGCATCGCGGCCTCATCGGTCTGCTACCCTGCTCCAATCAATATCAAATAGGGTAGTTAGCATATTCACAAAAATACAATGTAAAAAGAAAATGAATTAACACAGTAACGAGATGGAAGGAGTTACGCATCACCTGGTTGCAGATGGGTTCAGGACGAGAGACAGTGAGGGTCTCATTGCCTACCAAGCCGTCTCTGGAAGACCTTCAAGGATACGGAGGAATTGCACCAGGAGCGCCTACGCTAATGGCAACCTGGTGTGGCAGCAAATCCGGAGCAAGGGCTGCTCTGCGGAGCTGGAACAACAATACAAATGACCGAAACCGAGTAAAGGAAACCCTATGTAAGTTCACCGCCAAGACACCTCAAGCCTCCACCGTTCGATTGCTAGAAATGATCCTAGCCGATGATCACTGTGGGAATTCCGAGGGGCGGCATGGCGGGACTGTAACATTAATGCTTCCAGCTACCAAGCCAGAAGATCAGTGATGCGGATTGATGGCGTGGATCGAGGCGCCAGGTGTCGCAAGCAGAACACCTCAAATTGCCGCCAAACGGATATCTAAGTATTATATAAAGTAACCAAGGACAATCAACGTCCTGTTATCCGCCAATGGATAGATATGAAAGATTATCACATTAATAAACATATCCGTTATCACATAAGTAAATTACCATGTTGACAAGATTGTATAGATGTGTAGGTGAAATAATTTTTATTTTATTTTATTGTGTAATGTTAACTTATGGAGGTATATGACATATAGTCTTTTGAAATTATTTTTTCTTTCTTTTAAATAAATCTATGGAAACATAGGTTGCTTAAATTTTTACTCGCGCTGAATGTCTCTGCGTCTGAAGATTAACCTATCTTCTAAATTTGAGTTAAATGCCCTCTTCCTTTTGCTTAGTTTTTTAAGCATGCCAGATATCTCTGCGTTTCAAAGGGTTAACTTGTTTCTTCTAAATTTAAATTTGAAGACCTCTCATTCAATCAAGATAGCTTTAAGTTTTCTTTAAAATAAAAAATGATTTTAACCTAAATTTACAAAAATCACCATATTCTGCCTGATCATTGTTGATATTTCCTCCAGTTTACATTTAAGTTCATACTAACTTCAATGGCTGTTATAGCCGGTAATTAAGCTACACAAATAAAGCGGTTCAATACAAATGTTGTTATGGGAACTGAGGTTGATTTGAAACTGCTAGAATCTTTTGTAGATACTCAATTTCATGACAGTGTCTTGGATGAGCTTGAAGGTGCAACAGATCCAGAAAAGTCTTTGTTAGAGGTAAGGCAGTTGGTTAGTCTTTTATTAAACAACCATTGTTATAAGGGAGAAGCATTATAGTTCTTTGGATTACAGAAAGGTGGTCATGATTTCTGAGAAATACAGAGATTCATCTGACAGACTCTTTGGAACCTTTGGGTTCACAAACTTTGAAGCAAAATGCAAAGAAAAAATCACTTGAGACATTGATAAAGACACTGAGAGAGTTGAGTTGATGTAATGATGAAAATGCTTTATTTATGGAGTTGGAAAATCGCCACTTTGTAAGGTTAATAACCTGGTCTAATAATCATTACTGGAAAAGAGGCCACTACCTCAATTCTTCTTCTTTCTAAGTTCCTCATCCTATTGTTTTGTAGTCACCATCAATAGTCACAACTGATGTTCTGGTAAAATATTCCTCCTCGAGAGCAATGGAATCTTAGTTAATGGACATTTATAACAAATTCTTGTGAAGTGTGGAGGATGGAGAACATTGTACATCAAGATGGGGCTCCATTCATGTATTATCACACTTACAATGTAAGCCTTCCAGGCCCATGTATTCACGATTTTTCCTTTTTTATTGTAGAAAATATATCTAAAACAGTTAGGACAACATTTGAAATTATCAAATTCTCTTCCTTTTTTGGTTCAAGCATGTCAACATTTTTAAATACATGTGAATGAATCTGGACCCCAAGAAATACATCTTGAATCAGAACGTCTTGTGGTTTTCTTTATGTTCTTCACCGTTTACATGCTGCTCTGTTCTCTTTTTCTATTCCACTATAAAGGACTTACATTCCCAGTCTGTTTTGTCTCCTATATCTTTTACTCTATTTCAGATTTAATAAGTTGTACAATATCAACAGCAGCTCAAAAGGTGAGCCGGCAAGCAGTGTAGACTCCAAACATCACAGAGGTTCTATTAACCTATATTGTGAGCTATCTGGTGCATTATAATTGTCTACTATCAGAAAACAGTAGCTGCATTCCTATTATGTAACATGGAGTTGGCATTTTGTTCCTTTTGATTCAAAAGTTTCAAACTAATGTTGAAAGCAGTTTCTGTCGCTTCTTTGTTGATTTTTCTAGTTGTTTGATTCAAGAGCACATATTTTGAACCTGAGAATTAATTATGAATTAATGAAATGTCTCTACGTTGATAAGGATGATTGAATGCCAATGCAAATATATATTACCTTTCTTTGGGATATCAAGTCCTGCTTTAGCACTATTCTGAACAGATGGCAGAGTGCAAGGAAACCATCTGATGCTTCCCAAAGTTGGACTTTTGCACCAACATTTGTGTATGCATTTAAACTTCCAGGGCTATTGTCCCTCGCTCTCTTGATTTCAGATTAGCGAATACAAAGTGGCTTTGGAAGAGATGCAACACTCAACTAGGCAAGAATATATTGTGTCTCTCAGGAGGTGCATGGTTTTCTTAATGTATTTTATTTACTTCAAACATGTGTATATATTGTCCCATATATTTTGGATATTTTCGATGAGAAAATTTTCATTAATTCACTGAGTTTCACATTTTTTTTAAGAAGTAATAGCCAATTGCTTTGATTCATTTTGCAGAAATAGTAGTGGCTTTTTAAGGGGTGCATCAAAATATCCACTGAGTTTCACATTTTTTTTTAAGAAGTAATAAGCAGTTGCTTTGATTAATTTTGCAGAAATAGTAGTGGCTTTTCAAGGGGTGCATCAAAATATCAGGGAGTAACCAGGTATGCATTTAATTTGATGAAAACTTTTGGATTATTGTGTGAACTTATAATCACTAAAGATTCACTCAATGACATATCAAAGAAATCGCATAAAATAAACTGTGTCTTTATATTTGAAACTGAAAGTCATTCTTTTATTTTTCCTCTTAGTGTTAAGAGAAGCTACTCCATGGTATAAGTTGAAGTCTATAAAACAATGAAATTTGCCGATTACAAAGGCATACATCACATGTCCAACGAAATAACAGTGACTGTTGGATTGCTTCAGAGCTGGATATTGGTCTCTTCTTTCCTAGGTGGTTATGATCAAGAAGAGAAAGCTGCGAGAGCTTATGATATGGAAGCTCTCAATTAATGGGGACTTAGAACAACCACAAACTTTCCTATATGACTACTGATGATATGGAAGCTCTCAAATACTGGGGACCTAGAACAACTACAAACTTTCCTGTATGATTTTCTGTTAATACTGGATTCAACATAATTGTAAAATAATTATATTTCTGAAGCTCTAATATAACATACACCATAAAATTTTCCATGTTTAATGTGCTTCGGCCATCCTGTGCATCAATATATGTATAGCTGAGATTATTGAGGGATTTTACGTGCCTTAAAGAGTCTCTACCTTTTTAAAATTGTTTTTCAATAGCTGTACGTTTGAATGAAAACAATGTGTTTTTCTGTTCTTCTCTCTTAATTCCCTTGGTGTTGTGTTTTAAGCATAATTATTGAGAAAACCGTATAAAATAGTTAGTGAGGCTTATGAAAAGTAACAATGCTAAACCATAGAAGCCTGCTTGGTCATATATGAGAGTTGCATTACCCAAATTGAATTTGAAGTTTGCTTGATGCAATATCTATAGGAGTCATGAGTTTTGTCATTTAGTAAATTACTCTAAGTAAGAAGAGTTACAATTGTGGAAGCATATGTTTGCGTAAAAGTTAACCAATACCCAAATTGAAAATAAAATTGAGATTTTAATTAATTTATATATCTATATATATATGGATAAGATATTTTAGACTGTACATCTTATATGGTTTCCAACATTCGTTATTTTCTATTTTTAATAATTTTTACAAAAATACTTGTAATTTTTTAATATATATATATATAATATATATATATATATATATAATATATATATATATATATATATATATATATATATATATTAATAAACAATTTAGACAGTACTTCTTATATGGTTTTCAACATTCATTATTTTCTATTTTTAATATTTTTTACAAAAATACTTGTACTTTTAAATCCTTTATAAAAATTCAACAATTCTAATTTCATAAGTCTATCGGCCTCTCTTTGTACCTTTTGGGACAATGGCTAGTTTATACTTATGGATCTATTCTACTTCCCACTATTAACATTTTAATTCTAAGTTATTTCCCACTATCAACATTTTAATTCTAATTTTCATAGATGACCTAATTAGGAAAAATGTTTGTGTAATTACACCGATACAGAAAATGTTTGTGTAATTATGTCGATAGGCTTTTTTTTTAATCAGTTCCATCGTGTGCACTTTTCTCGTCTATTTGACACTTGTACACAAATTTTTATGCTATTTTTAGCTCTCCACTTCACTATTTTCCCAAAATTCTACTATTTTCCCAAAATTCAATAGAATTTTTGTATGGGAACACGGAGATACCAGAATGAGAGAATAGCTGCGAGAAAAGCTCAGACATCAACATATCAGCATACCCTGACCTTTCTAACCATGAATTCATACAGGTGTTGTCATCTCGGGTGGAGAGGACTCTAGCCAAAAACGAGAGGCTTGCGGCCTCTTACAACTCCGTCTCTTTGCCTCCCAAATACCGCATGTTCGATGCTGTACAGGTGCCAGAAATGTGCATAGAGCTGTATCTGGACAGGATTTTGAGGTATGTTAAAGTGCATTTTATCTGTGTTTGTGACGGCCTATGCTTACATCGGCCGCCTTATTCATTTCCATCCTCAATTCCGCATTAATTTTGCGAACATCCACAGGTTGTTCATTACTCCATTCATGTTCGCCTCCAAGTTCCTCGAAGACCTTTAAGGGAATCCTCTATCCAATGCAGTGATTATCATCTATTGCTTTTTAATATCGCTTTTGATTTTGTGAGCAAGAATTCGTATTAAGCAATAGTAGTAGGCTTGAACAGTGAAGAAATACATAGAATGGGGATGGAATTTTTGTTTCTGATGAGCTTGAAGTTGTAGGTGAGTGTCCATGTTGTTTTTGAGAGTTATTACAACCCTATGGAGAGAGAGGTGACGTTGCGTGGAGATTCCAAATTGAGAAAAGAATTCTTACATTCGTTTTTTCTGGTGCCACACTACAGAAACTCTTTTCTAGTGCCATGCGATAGAAACTCCACTACCGCGACATAAAAGGTATCGCGGGTCTTTGTATTTGACAAAAAGAAAATATTGCAGACTCATTTCTACAAACAGACTGTAAAAGGAATCTAATTGTGGATTTAATTATCGAGAGAATGAAAGGGCGTGAAGGCACTAGGGATTAAAGTTTCAAATTGAGAAACAAAGCTAGGATAATGATGCCATACAACCTCCATAATGCATTACCTAAAATCCCATTCCACTTCAACCATATTTAAATATTTCACAATATGCATACTCCACATAGAATTGCACTAGTTGATTCCACCCTCCACTTCCTAGTAACTTTGATAAGTGGTCTAATAACTGTGTGACATAGGTGTGACATAGGTGAGTAGTAGCAATAATTTAGATTGGTTCCACTTCCCACTAGTTGATTCCACCCTCCACTTCCTACTAACTTTGATAGGTGGTCTAATAAGTGTGTGACATGTGTCAATATAAAAGGGAAGTCATAATATTTTGTGTTTTTATTAGAGTTTCAAATTGGGAGGCAAAGCTAGGATAATGTTGCTATACAACCTCCATAATGCATTGCCTAAAATCTCGTTCCACTTCCAACCACATTTAAATATTTCACAATATGCATACTCCACATGGAATTGCACTAGTTGATTCCACCCTCCACTTCCTACTAACTTTGATAGGTGGTCTAATAAGTGTGTGACATAGGTGAGCAGTAGCAATAATTTAGATTGGTTCCACTTCCCACTAATTATAATAGTAAGTATCTTAATAAGTGTGTCATGTAAATGAGGCTTAGCAATAATTTAATAACTCCACTTCACTTTTTACCATTCTCATAGATGAATGGTAATAACTCCACTTCACTTTCTACCATTCTCATAGATTACCTAATTAGGGAAAATGTTTGTGTAATTAGGCCGATAGGCCTTCATTTGAAAGACACTTACGTCGTCCTTTTGTTTCTAACGTTGACACCTGGTGTCCACATTCAACGGGAAATCGTTCATATGTGTCATGCAATTTCTGTTTATTCTCAGCAATTTCGGAGAACAAGCACCACCCTTCTTCTTTCCACTGACATTTGTGCGCATTTTCAAGATATTCGTCATGGTCTCCTTCAATTACTCGTCATGGTCTCCATCCTTCAGACGAAATGGTAGGCATTTTTGTTATGGTTTTCATCCTTCATCGAAATGGTAGGCATTTCTGTTATGGTCTTCATCCTTCAGGCGGAATGGTAGGCATTTTTGTTATGGGCACCAAACTTAAAATTACTGAGAAGGCAGTTTAAAGTTAGCATAGATGGGGGTTTCGAGACACCACCTTCCTTTATTTCTCATAATATGACAGAGTAGGTGAAATGCCTGAACTGGAGTGATTTTTATTTAATAATTGGACGAGGAACAGGCGCTTTCTTTCAGTGCAAGAAGCTTCCGCCAGAGACATATTCCTCCCTTCACTTGCTTCGGTCTTCCACTTCAAATTTCTTTCCAAGGTAAATATCGTTATACTCAACTCTGTAATTTTTTGAACTTTATCTCAATTTTACCGTCAAATTTGGCCCCTTCACACTCCTACACTATTTTCCTTTCAGCTGCAAACCCTATATCCTGCAACTGTTTCTGCTAGAGTCTTTTGAAATTACTGTTATTTCTTTTAAATGAATCTATGAAACCATAGGTTGCTTAATTTTTTACTCGCGCCAAATGTCTCTACGTTTGAGGATTAACTCATCTTCTAAATTTGAGTTAAATGCCCTCTTCTTCTTGCTTAGATTATTAACACTGTTTTCTTTTCAGCCACAAACCTTAAATTCTTCTTCTGCTATAGTCTTTTGAAATTATTTTTTCTTTCTTTTAAATAAATCTATGGAAACATAGGTTTCTTAAATTTTTACTCGCGCTGAATGTCTCTAAGTCTGAAGATTAACCTATCTTCTAAATTTGAGTTAAATGCCCTCTTCCTTTTGCTTAGTCTTTTAAGCATGCCAGATATCTCTTCGTTTCAAAGGGTTAACTTGTTTCTTCTAAATTTAAATTTGAAGACCTCTCATTCAATCAAGATAGCTTTAAGTTTTCTTTAAAATAAAAAATGATTTTAACCTAAATTTACAAAAATCACCATATTCTGCCTGATCATTGTTGATATTGCCTCCAGTTTACATTTAAGTTCATACTAACTCCAATGGCTGTTATAGCCGGTAATTAAGATACACAAATAAAGCGATTCAATACAGATGCTGTTATGGGAATTGAGGTTGATTTGAAGCTGTGTTGAACAGGTAAATCCCCTCTGCGGACAGAGGCGATCCCACTAGCCCAAAACGGGTCTAGCAACAATCAATCAATGCTACTCTGCAAGTTCCTAATTGAAATTACAAAGTGGGTAATGAACACCTACTTGGATTCCAGCGCTATTTGTTTGATGAAGAGATGCCACTCTCACTCCTTCGCTCTGGTCGGTCACGATCCTCCACTATCCTCGCGGATGGACACCTGCACATGCAAAGAGAGAACAAAAACAAGCGTGAAATCTAGTAAAAGCAACTATACATCAGTTAGAAAGGATGTAATTCACATTAACCATCATGAGACAAATGAGAATGGAACCATAATAGTAGTCATCTATTAATGAATAATAGGCAAAGAAAGATACAACCAAGGTTTTGACGTTGAACCTACTCTCTGGGTGGGCGAGCAGTTATGTATGCCTTGTAATAGACCTTCTCTCTCTCAGGATTCCGGCAGCATAACCTCCCTATGCTTCAAGACTCCCTTCAAAACTCCAGAACTCGCATTACTCCAGAACTCCCCCGAACTCCCAGAACTAGCTTGTCTAATGCATGAGGACAGACTTTTATAAATGGAGAAGGGAGGAAGATTC